>NW_026844589.1:10069061-10119061 GCF_025583915.1 Anolis sagrei ordinatus | reverse complement strand
TCAGGAGAAATGCCTCTAGAACATGGCCATATAG
This sequence comes from Anolis sagrei ordinatus, assembly GCF_025583915.1. Lineage (NCBI taxonomy): Eukaryota > Metazoa > Chordata > Lepidosauria > Squamata > Anolidae > Anolis > Anolis sagrei. Next base: position 10,119,027 of record NW_026844589.1, on the reverse strand, counting down.
CCCGAAAAAACCCACAAGAACTGAGATAGAAAGATAGTTTTCATCTACGGGACCCATTAAGCCGAATGACAATGAAAGGCGAGGTGTCGAGAGATTGGAGAGTGATGCGACGTTTACTGAGAAACGCCCGGCCAGGCTGAGAGAGATCCAAGGTTTCCACAAAAGCAAATTAAAACCAAACCAACAAAACACAAAACAATGTGCGAATTAATTAAATTAAATTGAAATGAACAAATGAATTCACATTGGAGATGTGACGGAGGATCCCTAAAGTGGCCACGAACCCACCTGGGGAAGTCTGTCCTGTGCTTGAGGTCTGGGGGTGAAAGGATGCTGTGTTTGGAAAGGTGTGTGTGAATGTGTGGTGTGTGTGTGCGTACCTACCCGATGATGTAGGCCAGGACCACCACCTGGATGAGCCGGAAAGTGACCCCGACCTTCTTGTTGCGCACGAGGACCATCCTGGGGGTGTCATACTCAAAGAGGAAGGAGGCCACCGTCTCCATGAACTTGTGCCCCATGGCGGGAAGGGAGCAGGCGCCTTCTTCTCCTCCTTCTCCTTCTTCTCCTCCTTGAGGTTGTGTTCCCTTCTGCCTTTCCCTTCTCTTCCTCTCTCCCTCTGGGTGCAGCAGCGTGGGCATTGCCTTAGATGGCTTGTGGGTGGGAACGCAGGGCCATCGGCCTTTTTGCGGAGAGAAGGGGAGAAAAAGGAACACAAAGTCAGGCGCAAACCCAACAGGAGCAAACACGCGCAAAGATCCTTCTGGGACAAAGCTGTCAAGCAAAGGCAAGGAGGAAGGAGCAGAGCCTGCCAGGAGGGCTTGGACTGTGGCAGAATGGGATCAGGCTTGATGGCCCTTGGGGGTCTCTCCCAACTCTTCTGCCCAAAGGCTACTTGGCTCCGTCTTTCTTAGGCTGTCATGTAGTCCAAGGCAATGGCCATCTGTCTAGTCCACCCTTGGAATAACAAGCTTGGAAGCGGCCCCAAAGGCCATCTAGTCACTCTTAGAATAATAGACATAGAAGGGGCCCCAAATGCCACCTAGTCCTCTCTTAGAATAATAGTTATAGAAGGGGCCCCAAAGGCCATCTAGTCCAACCCAAAGGCCACCTAGTCCACTCTTAGAATAATAGACATAGAAGGGGCCCCAAAGGCCATCTAGTCCAACCCAAAGGCCTCCTAGTCCTCTCTTAGAATAATAGACATAGAAGGGGCCCCAAAGGCCATCTAGTCCAACTCAAAGGCCTCCTAGTCCACTCTTAGAATAATAGACATAGAAGGGCCCCAAAGGCCATCTAGTCCAACCCAAAGGCCTCCTAGTCCACTCTTAGAATAATAGACATAGAAGGGGCCCCAAAGGCCATCTAGTCCAACCCAAAGGCCTCCTAGTCCACTCTTAGAATAATAGACATAGAAGGGGCCCCAAAGGCCATCTAGTCCAACCCAAAGGCCTCCTAGTCCACTCTTAGAATAAGAGACATAGAAGGGGCCCCAAAGGCCATCTAGTCCAACCCAAAGGCCTCCTAGTCCACTCTTAGAATAATAGACATAGAAGGGGCCCCAAAGGCCATCTAGTCCAACCCAAAGGCCTCCTAGTCCACTCTTAGAATAATAGACATAGAAGGGGCCCCAAAGGCCATCTAGTCCAACCCAAAGGCCTCCTAGTCCACTCTTAGAATAATAGACATAGAAGGGGCCCCAAAGGCCATCTAGTCCAACCCAAAGGCCTCCTAGTCCACTCTTAGAATAAGAGACATAGAAGGGGCCCCAAAGGCCATCTAGTCCAACCCAAAGGCCTCCTAGTCCACTCTTAGAATAATAGACATAGAAGGGGCCCCAAAGGCCATCTAGTCCAACCCAAAGGCCTCCTAGTCCACTCTTAGAATAATAGACATAGAAGGGGCCCCAAAGGCCATCTAGTCCAACTCAAAGGCCTCCTAGTCCACTCTTAGAATAAGAGACATAGAAGGGGCCCCAAAGGCCATCTAGTCCAACCCAAAGGCCACCTAGTCCTCTCTTAGAATAATAGACATAGAAGGGGCTCCAAAGGCCACCTAGTCCAACCCAAAGGCCACCTAGTCCATGCTTAGAATAATAGACGTAGAAGGGCCCCAAAGGCCATCTAGTCCACTCTTAGAATAATAGACATAGAAGGACCCCAAAGGCCATCTAGTCCAACCCAAAGGCCATCTAGTCCACTCTTAGAATAATAGACATAGAAGGGGCCCCAAAGGCCATCTAGTCCAACCCAAAGGCCTCCTAGTCCACTCTTAGAATAATAGACATAGAAGGGGCCCCAAAGGCCATCTAGTCCAACCCAAAGGCCTCCTAGTCCACTCTTAGAATAATAGACATAGAAGGGGCCCCAAAGGCCATCTAGTCCAACCCAAAGGCCTCCTAGTCCACTCTTAGAATAATAGACATAGAAGGGGCCCCAAAGGCCATCTAGTCCAACCCAAAGGCCTCCTAGTCCACTCTTAGAATAATAGACATAGAAGGGGCCCCAAAGGCCATCTAGTCCAACCCAAAGGCCTCCTAGTCCACTCTTAGAATAATAGACATAGAAGGGGCCCCAAAGGCCATCTAGTCCAACCCAAAGGCCTCCTAGTCCACTCTTAGAATAATAGACATAGAAGGGGCCCCAAAGGCCATCTAGTCCAACCCAAAGGCCTCCTAGTCCACTCTTAGAATAATAGACATAGAAGGGGCCCCAAAGGCCATCTAGTCCAACCCAAAGGCCACCTAGTCCTCTCTTAGAATAATAGACATAGAAGGGGCTCCAAAGGCCACCTAGTCCAACCCAAAGGCCTCCTAGTCCACTCTTAGAATAATAGACATAGAAGGGTCCCAAAGGCCATCTAGTCCAACCCAAAGGCCATGTGGTCTTGGAATAACAAACTTGGAAAGGGCCCCAAAGGCCATCTAATAAACCCAAAGGCCACCTAGTCCAATCCAAATGCCACCTAGTCCACTCTTAGAATAATGGACATAGAAGTGGCCCCAAAGGCATCTAGTCCAACCCAAAAGCCATCTGGCCTTCGAATAACATGCTTGGAAGGGGCCCTATAGGCCACCTAGTCCAATCTTAGAATAATAGACTTGGAAGGGACCCCAAAGGCCATCTAGTCCAACCCAATTTCATTAGGGCATTAGGGGTTGTGCAATTAGAATGTGGAAGGAGGGGTGCTTTGTTTTTGTAGTCCTTCATACACAATGTATGTTGGAGATGGAATTTAATTCCGTTGCACGATGTACAATGACAATAAGTTATTCGATTCCAGAAGTCTGGCTGTTTTCGAGTCTTCCTTGCTTTGAGGGCTTGCTTTGTGCTAGAAACGGACCGGAAGCCATTGGCGGAGGAAGCCTTTCTGCGGAAGAGAGATAGGTTCCCACAAACCGTTCTAACGGCCCTTTGGGGTCAGGCTTCCAAAAAGCGGAAGAAGAAAGCTATGTTTTGTGTCTGCACGTTGTATTGATAAGACCTTCCATGGCAGCATATCAGCTCCAGAGTTGGCTTGGAAGGAACCCCAAAGGCCATCTAGTCCACTTATAATAATAGGCTCGGAAGGGACCCCAAAAACCATCTAGTCCAATATGATAATAAGAGACTTGGAAGGGACCCCAAAGGCCATCTAGTTCAATATGATAATAATAGGCTTGGAAGGGACTCCAAAGGCCAGCTAGTCCAATATGATAGGCTTAGAAGGGACCCCAAAGGCCATCTAGTCCACTTTTATAATAATAGGCTTGGAAGGGACCCCAAAGGCCATCTAGTCCAATATGATAATAAGAAGCTTGGAAGGGACCTAAAGGCCATCTAACCCATTATGATAATAATAGGCTCGGAAGGGACCCCAAAGGCCATCTAGTCCACTCTTATAATAAGAGGCTTGGAAGGGACCCCAAAGGCCATCTAGTCCAATATGGTAATAATAGGCTCGGAAGGGACCCCAAAGGCCATCTACTCCAATATAATAATAATAGGGTTGTAAGGGACTTCAAAGGCCATCTAGTCCTATATAATAATAACAATGTGGACAAGAACCAAGAGTGTGATGCAGCAGCGAAAAAGGCCAATGCGATTCAATAGGGAGACTGGTGTCTAGGTGGGAAAATGCATCATCCTATTCTATTCCATTGTATTCTATTCAGCTGGAACAACCCTGTGTCCAATTCTGGGTCAAAGTGACTCTATTCCGCGAAGGGAAAGAAGCAGCTCTTGGCTTCCTCCGTTGTCACTCTTTGGCACCATCGGGCCACTCCACCTTCCTTAGAAGGCTTGGTTTTGCAGCCATCCGTTCCAATTCATTTCCTCCTGACACGAGAGAGATGTGGCTTTATAAGGATTGTCAACGCTGGCTTTCTTTCGCCAGATCCGATGCTTATCGGGGCCTCTTTCTTGGCTTCAGAAAAGAAAAGCCCATTCTGGGTCCCAAGGTGCCGACGACGCTGCAACCGTGGCCAATGCATTTCCAAAGCAGGCTGTTTGTTGGAAAGGGGATGGAAAGCGAGCCCCAGGCTGATCGATTCGATCAGGTCTTTGTCTGGCTTTCCAAATCCAGAAAGAGGAACCAAACGGTTGCTGCGCAAGCAAAGTTGGAAAAACAGGCTTGGAAGGGGCCCCAAAGGCCATCTATCCCTGGAATCACAGGCTTGGAAGTGGCCCCAAAGAGCAAGTAGCCCAACTTTTTAGGGCCATCTAGTCCCATCCAATAACAGATGCAGAAAAGGCTCCACAGGCCATCTAGTCCAAGGAAAAGGCCATCTAGTCCAATGAAAAGGCCATCTAGTCCAACTAAAAGTCCATGTAGCCCACTATAACAACTTGGAAGGGGCTCCAAAGGCCATCTAGTCCAACCCAAAGGCTATCTAATCCAATGAAAAGGCCATCTAGTCCACTCTTAGAATAACAGGCTTCAAAGGCACTCCATAGGCCATGTGGTCCAACTAAAAGGCCATATAGTCCGCTCTTACAACTTCAAAGGCCATCTAGTCCAACCCAGAAGCCATCTAGTTCAACCCAAAGGCTATCTAGTCCAATGAAAAGGCCATCTAGTCTGCTCTTAGAATAACAGGCTTCGAAGGGACGCCAAAGGCCATCTAGTACAACTAAAAGGCCATGTAGTCCACTCTTACAGCTTGGAAGGGACTCCAAAGGACATCTAGTCCAACTCAATGGCCATCTAGTTTAATGAAAAGGCCATCTAGTCTACACTTACAATAACAGACTAGGAAGGGACTCTAAAGGACATCTAGTCCAATGAAAAGCCCATATAGTCCACTCTTACAACTTGGAAGGGGCTCCAAAGGCCATCTAGTCCAACCCAAAAGCCATCTAGTCCAACTAAAAGGCCATCTAGTTCACCCTTACAACTTGAAGGGGGTTCCAAAGGCCATCTAGTCCAACCCAAAGGCCATCTAGTCCAATAAAAAGGCCATCTAGTCCACTCTAAGAATAACAGGCTTCGAAGGGACTCTAAAGGCCATCTAGTCCAACTAAAAGGTCATGTAGTCTGCTCTTACAACTTGGAAGGGACTCCAAAGGACATCTAGTCCAATCCAATGGCCATCTAGTCTAATGAAAAGGCCATCTAGTCCACTCTTAGAATAGCAAGCTGCAAAGGGACTCCAGAGGCCATGTAGGCCAACTAAAAGGCCAAGTAGTCCGCTCTTACAACTTGGAAGGGGCTCCAAAGGCCATCTAGTCCAACCCAAAAGCCATCTAGTCCAACCCAAAGGCTATCTAGTCCAATGAAAGGGCCATCTAGTCCGCTTTTAGAATAACAGGCTTTGAAAGGACTCCAAAGGCCATCTAGTCCAACTAAAAAGCCATGTAGTCCGCTCTTACAACTTGAAGGGGTTCCAAAGGCCATCTAGTCCACCCCAAAGGCCATCTAGTCCAATGTGAAGGCCATCTAGTCTTCTCTAAGAATGACAGGCTTTGAAGGGACTCCAAAGGCCATCTAGTCCAACTAAAAGGCCATGTAGTCCACCCTTACAACTTGGAAGGGGCTCCAAAGGCTATCTGGTCCAACCCAAAAACCATCTAGTCCAACTAAAATGCCATCTAGTTCACCCTTACAACTTGGAAGGGGCTCCAAAGGCCATCTAGTTCAATCCAAAGGCCATCTAGTCCACTCTAAGAATAACAGGCTTTGAAGGGACTCCAAAGGCCATCTAGTCCAACCCAAAGGCCATCTAGTCCAATGAAAAGGCCATCTAGTCCTCTCTAAGAAAAACAGGTTTCAACGGGACTCCAAAGGCCATCTAGTCCAACTAAAAGGCCATGTAGCCCGCTCTTACAACTTGGAAGGGACTTCAAAGGCCATCTAATCCAACCCAGTGGCCATCTAGTCTAATGAAAAGGCCATCTCTACTCTTACAATAACAGACTTGGAAGGGACTCTAAAGGATATCTAGTCAAATGAAAAGCCCATATAGTCCACTCTTATGACTTGGAAGGGGCTCCAAAGGCCATCTAGCCCAACCCAAAGGCCATCTAGTTCACTCTTACCATTTGGAAGGAGCTTCAAAGGCCATCTAGTCTACTCTTACAATAACAAACTAGGAAGGGACTCTAAAGGACATCTAGTCCAATGAAAAGCCCATATAGTCCACTCTTATGACTTGGAAGGGGCTCCAAAGGCCAACTAGTCCAACCCAAAATCCATCTAGTCCAACTAAAAGGCCATCTAGTTCACCCTTACAACTTGGAGGGGGTTCCAAAGGCCATCTAGTCCAACCCAAAGGCCATTTAGTCCAATTAAAAGGCTATCTAGTCCTCTCTAAGAATAACAGGCTTCGAAGGGACTCCAAAGGCCATCTAGTCCAACTAAAAGGCCATGTAGTCCGCTTTTACAACTTGGAAGGGACGCCAAAGGCCATCTAGTCCAACCCAGTGGCCATCTAGTCTAATGAAAAGGCCATCTCTACTCTTACAATAACAGACTTGGAAGGGACTCTAAAGGACATCTAGTCCAATGAAAAGCTCATATAGTCCACTCTTATGACTTGGAAGGGGCTCCAAAGGCCATCTAGCCCAACCCAAAGGCCATCTAGTTCACTCTTACCATTTGGAAGGAGCTCCGAAGGCCATCTAGTCCAACTCAAAGGCAATCTACTCCAATGAAAAGGTCTTAGCTGGGTGGCTCAGTAGTATGTCATGCATATGATGAAGACGTCAAAGGCGAGAACAGCAACAGGTGGGGATTACAGGTCGATCCCTGTTTGCATTCTGGTCGCCCTCTAATCCGTGCCCCAGATAAACCAGGTAAAGATCTTCCCAGGGAAAGCAAACAAGGACCGTCGAAAAGCATATTGACTTTCCAGGACGTCCCTTAACACAGAGAGACAATGGGAGGCATCCGCATCCTGGAAGACGAAGGCGAATCCAAGTGAACTTGGCCTCCGCCCACAGCAGAGGAAGCAAGAGAATGGGGGATTCCACAGGAGGAATGCAAAAAACACGGGGTTTTCTTCCCCTTTGCCATTTATTATTATTATTATTATTATTATTATTATTATTATAAGCACAACAAGATTAGTACACAGCAAACAAGGTCACTCTGCTGGCTGTTGTATTGGATCACACGTTGGACACTATTATTATTATTATTATTATTATTATTAGAAACACAATAAGATGAGTCCACAGCAGACACTCTGCTGGCTGTTGAATTGGATCACATGTGATTTATTATTATTATTATTATTATTGACACAAAAGCACAGTATGTCACAGCAAACGAGATCTATATGCTGGATTTCGTATCACAAAATCACAAGTCGAACACTTCCCAAGCGTCTAGGAACTGTGTGATGTATTATTATTATTATTATTATTATTATTATTATTATTATTATTATTATTAGAAACACCACACACTCTACTGAGTGTTGTATTGGATCACACATCGGATACTTCCATTATTATTATTATTATTGACACAAAAGCACAGTATGTCACAGCAAACGAGATCTATATGCTGGATTTCATATCACAAAATCACAAGTCGAACACTTCCCAAGTGTCTAGGACTGTGTGCTGTATTATTATTATTATTATTATTATTATTATTATTATTATTAGAAACACCACAAGATGAGTCCACAGCAGACAAGATCACTCTGCTGAGTGTTGTATTAGATCACACATCCGACACTTTCATTATTATTATTACTATTATTATTGACAAAATAGCACAGTATGTCACAGCAAATGAGATCTATATGAGATATATATGCTGGATTTCGTATCACAAAATCACAAGTCAAACACTTCCCAAGCGTCTAGGACTGTGTGATGTATTATTATTATTATTATTATTATTATTATTATTATTATTATTATTAGAAACACAACAAGGTGAGTCCACAGCAGACACTCTGCTGGGTGTTGTGTTGGATCACACATAGGACACTTCCCAAGTGTCTAGGACTGTGTGATGTATTGGCGAGTAATGTGTGCAGATCCCAGTAAGGTGGCCTTCTGCAGCTGGCAAGATGGTAATTTTGTCAGCGCTGATGTGTTTAAGTGCAGGCCAAGGTCTTTAGGCACTGCACCCAGTGTGCCAATCACCACTGGGACCACCTTGACTGGTTTGTGCCAGAGTCTTTGCAGTTCAATCTTTAAATCCTCATATCGTGTCAGCTTTTCCAGTTGTTTCTCTGCAATCCTGCTGTCACTTGGGATTGCAACATTGACGATCCATACTTTGTTTTTTAACATGGTTGTGAGGTCAGGAGTGTTATGTATTTTGTGTGTATATATATTTGTGTATATGTGTATTTATGTGGTTATGCACATGCGCTGTAATGTATTTCTATTTTCTGGCTTTTTAAGTCCCTTCCGCTGTGTTTTTCAGTGTTTTTTCCTTCCTTCCCTTTCTCTCCTTCTTTCTTTCTCTCCTTCCTTCTCTTCCTCTTTCCTTCCTTCCTTCCCTTTTTTCTTTCCTTCTCTCCTTCCTTCCTTCTCTTCTTCCTCTTCCCTTCCTTCCCCCCTTTTTCTTTCCCTTCCTCTTTCTTCTCTTTCTTCCTTCTCTACCTATTCTTGGACTGCAACTCCCAGCAGTCCTCCTGATCCATCTACCTACCTACCTACCTAGCTATCTCAATCTATCTATCTAAACACACACAAACACACAAACAGCAGAACAGACATAAAAACCTAAAAAATAAACCATCTATATAAATAAAAACGTAATGTTCATTTGTGGGATTAACAGAACTCAAAAACCATTGGACAAATTTGACTCCAAATATGGACACAAGACACCTAACAACCCAATGTATGTCCTTCACTCAAAAAAATTGATTTTGTCATTTGGGAGTTGTAGTTGCTGGGATTTATAGTTCACCTACAATCAAAGAGCATTCTGAACCCCACCAACGATGGAATTGAACCAAACTTGGCACACAGTTCTCCCATGACCAACAGAAAATACTGGAAGGGTTTGGTGAGCAGTGTCCTTTGGTTTTGGAGTTGTAGTTCACCTACATCCAGAGATCACTGTGGACTCAAACAATGATGGATCTGGACCAAACTCTACACGAATACTCAATATGCCCAAATGTGAACACTGGTGGAGTTTGGGGAAAATAGAATCTTGACATTTGGGAGTTGTAGTTGCTGGGATTTATAGTTCACCTACAATCACAGAGCATTCTGAATCCCAGCAACGATAGAATTGGGTCAAACCTCCCACACAGAACCCCCATGTGGGCCACAGCAACGCGTGGCAGGGGATGGCTAGTATATACATATACACATACATTTTTTTTTTGTTGTGTCAGGAGTGACTCCTGGTGTGAGAGAATTGGCCGTCTGCAAGGACGTTGCCCAGGGGATGCCTGGATGATTTTGATGTTTTTATCATCCTTGTGGGAGGCTTCTCTCATGTCCCCGCATGAGGAGCTGGAGCTGATAGAGGGAGCTCACCGCCTCTCCCCGGATTCGAACCTGCGACCTGTCGGTCTTCAGTCCTGCCGGCACAGGGGTTTAACCCACTGCGCCACCGAGGGCTCCTACACATACATTCATATACATATGCACATGCACACATATACATATACACATATAAACACAGAAATACACAAACATATACACATGCATACACAAGTATTCACACACACATATATATACCCACATAATAATCTATATAAATAAAAATGTAATCTTCGTTTGTGGGATTAACATAACTCAAAAGCCACTGGGCGAATTGACACCAAATTTGGACACAAGACACCTATCAGGCCAACAAGTGACCATCACTCATAAAAACACTGAAAAACACAGCAGAATAGACTTAAAACGCCAAAAAAGCAAAAGGATGCTACAGCGCATGCGCAAAATGACTTCCCCTGGCAAACAAAACACACAATAGCATATCCACACTCTCTTCCGGACTACAGCTCCCAGCATCCCTTGACCAGGCCCTTTAGGAGAAGGAGGATCCTGACTGCAACTCCCAGCAATCCTTGGACTGTAACTCTCCTCCTCCTCTCCCAAAGGGTCTAGGGAATGCTGGGAGCTGTAGTTGAGAAGAGAGTGTGGATATGCTATTGTGTGTTTTGTTTGCCAAGGGGAGTCATTTTTGCGCATGCGCTGTAGCATCTTTTTGCTTTTGGGGGCTTTTAAAGTCCTTTCGCTGTGTTTTTCAGTGTTTTTATGAGTGATGGTCACTTGTTGGCCTGATATGTGTCTTGTGTCCAAATTTGGTGTCAATTCGTCCAGTGGTTTTTGAGTTATGTCAATCCCACAAACGAACATTACATTTTTATTTATCTAGACTAGCCATCCCCTGCCATGCATTGCTGTGGCCGTTTGTGTGTATGTGTTTTCTGTGTGTATACATTTGTGAATATATGTATATATGTGTGTTTGCGTATATATGTGGTTTTGTGCATTGTTTGCAAGGGGGAGTCATTTTTTGCGCATGCGTTGTAGCGTCTTTTTGCTTTCGGAGGCTTTTAAAGTCCCTTCCATTGTGTTTTTCAGTGTTTTTTTTTTTGTGTGAAGGACATGCATTGGGTTGTGTCTTGTGTCCAAATTTGGTGTCAATTCGTCCAGTGGTTTTTGAGTTATGTTAATCCCACAAGCTAACATTACATTTTTATTTATATAGAGTAGCCATCCCCTGCCATGCATCGCTGCGGCCATTTGTGTATATGTGTTTTCTGTGTGGATACATTTGTGTATATATGTATATATATGTGTATTTGCGTATATATGTGGTTTTGTGCATTGTTTGCCAGTGCCTTTTTGCTTTTTTGAGCTTTGTAAATCCCTTCTGTTGTGTTTTTCAGTGTTTTTATGAGTGATGGTCACTAGTGGCCTGATAGGTGCCTTGTATCCAAATTTGGTGTCAATTTGTCCAGTGGTTTTTGAGTTATGTTAATCCCACAAACGAAATTTACAATTTTATTTATATATATTTATACTTATTTATACTTATATCCTGTGGCACTTGGAGTGTTTCTGTGAGTCGCCCCGAGTCCCTTTGGTGGATGACGGAGGGCAAATAATAATAATAATAATAATAATAATTATTATTATTATTATTATTAATATATTTTATATATATTATTTATATATATTTATATATTAATATAATATATAATTAATAATAATAATATAGATATTTATATATATATTAATATAATATATTAATTATTATTATTATTATTATTATTAAGATGTTGGCATCAACATACAAATGTAAACAAACAAACAGTAGAATAAACAGAACACGACTTTCCTTTTTAAAGCCTTGCATTTTATTTATATCTCTAAGGCTCACGATTTGGTTTTATTTCGCCGTAGAAAGTCTCGCTCTAGCATTGTCATTGGAGTTATTGCTGGCGGAGGAATGGAAATGATAATCCGCTTTATGTAACACCCCCCCCCCCTCCTTTGTAATATCCTGTATTACAATACGGCTTCCAAAATACGTCTTGTTTTTACTTTAAATCCATCGATTCAAAGGTTAACCTGGTTTCGTCTTGGCCGATTTGTGGGTGGCACCCGTTTCCGAGATATTTTCCCAAACGCTTCTCAAGCTCGGACTAAAACCTGGAGCGGTTGGGCCCTTCTAGCTGTGAGCGGGATACATTCAATAGAGCGGCGGCGCTTCATGCAGAGAGAGGCCTGGCTTCCTTCCTGTACAACTGGCGCCTATACATTCCCAGGCCCTCCCGGTTGCATGGACATGACTGACGTGTGTGTGTGTGTGTTTATAGTACAATGCTGGTGATAAAAGGGGAGTGGGCAAAGGGGGGATTGTCATCTCAGAAGAAGCCCTCAGGAGGCCAAGAGAACCCCTTACCTTGGAAAGAGGGAAACCATCACGGATTAACCTGATTGTGTGGACACCTCGATATATGGCTTATTCATTGTGGCCGGGGGGGGGGGGGGCGCGACGACAAAGGGGCAACCAAGGGATCCTCCTTGGAAGGGAAAGAAGGGAAGGGGAAGGGGAAGAAGGGAAGGGGAAGGGAGAAGGGAAGGGGAAGGGGAAGGGGAAGGGAAAGGAAGGAGGGGAAGGGGAAAGGGAAGGGGAAGGAGGAAGGAAGGAAGGAAGGAAGAAGGAGGGAAGAAAAGAAGTAGGGAAGTAAGGGAGGAGGGAGGAAAGAAAGGAGGGAGGGAGGGAAGGAAGGAAGGAAGGAAGGAAGAAGGAGGGAAGAAAAGAAGTAGGGAAGTAAGGGAGGAGGGAGGAAAGAAAGGAGGGAGGGAGGGAAGGAAGGAAGGAAGGAAGGAAGAAGGAGGGAAGAAAAGAAGTAGGGAAGTAAGGGAGGAGGGAGGAAAGAAAGGAGGGAGGGAGGAAGGGGGGAGGAAGGAAGGAAGGAAGGAAGGAAGGAAGGAAGGACCACAGAGCGCTGGTTTTGAGGACTGCAATGTGTGTGTGTGTGTGCAAAAGTCAATGTATACATGTTTTTTCTGTCCGTTGGCAACACAATGGGGGTTGGCTAGGTGAAGTGGCCTCCTGTGATGTCACTGGGGTGGCTTGGTGAAGTGGCCCCTTTTGACTCATTGTGACATTACCTGAGTGGTCCTCTGTAATGTTGCTAGCAAAGAAAGGTGACAGGTGTAAGGAAGAAAGAGAAAAAGAAGGGGGAGAGAGAGAGAAGAAAGGGGAGAAAGGAAAAGGAGGGGAGGGAGGGAGGTGTTGAAAGGAAAAGGGGGAAATAAAAGGGGGGAAGGTGTAAGAGGGAAACCAAGGGAAGAAAAGAAAGAAAGAAAGAAAGAAAGAAAGAAAGGATGGAAGGAAGGAGGGGAAGGAAGGAAGGAACGAAGGAAGGAAGGACAGAAGGAAGAGAAAGGAAATGGGGAAATAAAAGGGGAAGGTGTGTGAGGGAAACCAAGGAAAGAAAAAGGAAGGGAGGAGAAGGAGGAGGACAAAAGGAGGGAAGGACAAAAGGGAGAAGGAAGAAGGAAGGAGGGAGGAGGAAAAGAAAAGGAAAGAGGAAGAAAGGAGGGGAAATGGAATATTGCATTTATATCTTACATAGAAAAAAGGAAAGGAAGAAGGAAGGAAGGAAGGAAGGAGGGACAGGAAGGAAGGAAAAAGGAAGGGAAGGAAGGAGAAGGGAGGAAGAAGGAAGGAAGGAAGGAAGGAAGGAAGGAAGGAAGGAAGGAAGGAAGGAAGGAAGGAGGAAGGAAGAAAGAAAAGAAGGAGGGAAGGAAGAGAAGGAAGAAGGAGGAAGAAAAGAAGGAAGGAGAAGAAAGGAGGGACAGGGAGAGGCAAGGAAGGAAGGAAGGAGGGGGGAAAGAAAAGAAGGGGGAAGGAATAAAGAAAGGGAGGAAGGAAGGACCACAGAGTGCTGGTTTTGAGGAGTGCAGTGTGTGTGTGTGTGTGTGTGTGTGTGTACATGCAAAAGTCAATGTATGCATGTTTTGTCTGTCCGTTGGCAACACAATGGGGGTTGGCTAGGTGAAGTGGCCTCTGTGATGTCACTGGGGTGGCTTGGTTATTATTATTCAGCAATATTGTTTTTCAATCTTTGATATGTTGTTTTAAATTGTGTTAGATTCGAGTCTGTTTCTTGTAAGCCGCTCCGAGCCCTGGGGGAGTGGCGGTATACAAGTTTGAATAATAAATAAATAAATAAAATATTGCATTCAATTGTGTTGTATTTGTTTTAATTGGTTAAAGTGTTTTACTTGTGTGTTTTAATTGTAATTTTGGGCTTATCCTTTGTAAGCCGCCCCGAGTCCCCTAGGGGAGATGGTTGGTGGGATACAAAAATAAAGTTGTTGTTGTTGTTGTTGTTGTTATTGGTGAAGTGTCCCCTTTTGACTCGTTGTGACATTACCTGAGTGGTCCTCTGTAATGTTGCTAGCAAAGAAAGGTGACAGGTGTAGGGAAGGGAGGGAGGGAGGGAGGGAAAAAGAAGGGGGAAGGAAGAGAGAAGAAAGGGGAGAAAGGAAAAGGAGGGGAGCCAGCAAGCAGGCAGGAAAGAAGGAAGGAAGGAAGTGAAAGGAAAAGGGGAAATAAAAGGGGGGAAGGTAAGAGGGAAAGGAAGAAGGAAAAGAAAGAAAGAAAGAAAAAAGGAAGAAGGAAGGAGAAGGGAGAGAAGGAGGGAGGGAAAGGAGGAAGGAAAGGAAGGGAAAGAAGAGAAGGGAAGGAAGAAGGAAAGAGAAGGAAAGGGGGAAATAAAAGGGGGAAGTATATGAGGGGAACCAAGGGAAGAAAAGGAAGGAAGGAAGGAAGGAAGGAAGGAAGGAAGGGAGGGAGGTATGAAGAAGGGAAGGACAGAAGGAAGAGAAAGGAAAGGGGGAAATAAAAGGGGAAAGTATATGAGGGAAATCAAGGGAAGAAAAGGAAGGAAGGAAGGAAGGAAGGAAGGAAGGAAGGAAGGAAGAAAGAAGGGAAGGACAGAAGGAAGAGAAAGGAAAGGGGGAAATAAAAGGGGAAGAATATGAGAGAAACCAAAGGAAGAGAAGGAAGGAAGGAAGGAAGAAGGAAGGAAGGAAGGAAGGAAGGAAGGAAGGAAGGAAGGAAGGAAGGGAAAGGAATGGGGAAATAAAAGGGGGGAAAGGTGTAAGAGGGAAACCAAGGGAAGAAGAAAAGGAAGAAAGAAAGCAAAAAGAGAAAAAGAAAGAAGGAAGGAAGGGAAGGGAAGGAAGGGAAGGAATGAAGAAGGGAAGGATAGAAGGAAGAGAAAGGAAAGGGGGAAATAAAAGGGGGAAGAATATGGAGGAAGGAAACAGGGAAGGAAAGGAAGAAGGAATGAAGAAGGGAAGGATAGAAGGAAGAGAAAGGAAAGGGGGAAATAAAAGGGGGAAGAATATGAGGGAAACCAAGAGAAGAAAAGGAAGGAAGGAAGGAAGGAAGGAAGGAAGGAAGGAAGGAAGGAAGGAAAGAAGGAAGGAAAGAAGGAAGGAAGGAAGGAAGGAAGGAAGGAAGGAAGGAAGGAAGGAAGGAAGGAGGAAGGAAGGAAGGAAGGGAGGAGGGATGATGAGGAAGGAGAGAAAACCACAAACTGCATTATTTATGGCACGATGGATCAGGAGAAACACCCGGCCCGGAAGGAAGGCGTCCTCCCCAAAATCCCAGGCCTGCTTCTCTCCCGAAACCTTGGACATGATCTGTTAAAAGTGGAGCTAAGCAACGGGAGGGAAATGAGAGAAAAGGAACAATCTGGGGAGAGAGAAAGGACTCCTGGCCCAGCCCACCCCCCACAAAAAACCCCATAATTTACTGTCCAGTGTTTGCACCCATATGTACAGAAAACAAAAAGCTTGCCTAACAGGAAAACTTCAAAAATAAATCCGGAAAGCGAAAAAATATCCAAAGAAACGAGGAAAGAAACAACGAAACGAAAGATCGGTTTTTCACGTCCGCTGACGATGTGCCCGCATTTAAGTCCGAGGCTTCGGAAAACATGCATCTCCGCCGGTGGGTTTTTGGTGGCGCTTCCAAACATGCGTGTCCTCCGGTCCCAGAGAAGAGCGGCGGGGTCCCGGTCCTTTCGCGTGGAAGCGGCGGCCATCGAGGCGCCTTCCGCTACTTGATGTCTTTGCCTGGGAAAGGAAAGGGAAGGAAGGGAAGGGATTCCGATTCTTATTTGGACCCCATTTCCCTCTCCACAAGGAGACTCTAAGAAAAAAGGAAGGAAGTCCATGTCTAGAAAAGCCTAAGGGTGTTACGCAGGGAGGCATGTGCTAGGTGAAGTGGCCCTCTGTCATGTCACTAGGGAAGAAAGGGAGAAGAAAAGAAGGAAAAGGAAGGAAAGGAGAAAAAAGAGAGGAAGGAAGGATGTCATTGGGAAAGAAATATGACGTGTACAAGATGGAAGGGAGGGAGGAACGGGAAAGAAAGAAGGGAAAAGAAGGGAAAGAAACGGAAAGAAAAAAGAGAGGGAGGGAGGAAAGAAGGAAGGAAGGAAGGAAGGAAGGAGAAAGGGAATGATGATGTGTATGGGGGAAGGGAAGGAGGGAAGGTGAAAGAAAGAAGGGAAAAGAAGGGAAAGAAATGGAAGGAGAGAAAGAGAAGAAGGAAGCAAGAAAGGAAGGAAGGAGAAAGGGAATGATGACATGTATGGGGAGGGAGGGAGGGGGGAAGGAAAAGAAGGGAAAAGAAAAGAAGGAAGAAAGAGAGGAAGAAGGAAGAAGAAGGAAGGAAGGAAGGAAGGAAGGAAGGAAGGGAATGATGATGGTATGGGGAAGGGAGGGAGGGGAGGGAAAAGAAAGAAGGGGAAAAAACAGAAGAAGAAAAAGAAGGGAATGAAGGAAGGAAGGAAAGAAGGGGAAAGAAAGAAGGGAAAAGAAGGGAAAGAAACAGAAGGAGAGAAAGAGAAGAAGGAAGCAAGAAAGAAAGGAAGGAGAAAGGGAATGATGACATGTATGGGGGAAGGGAGGGAGGGAAGGGAAAAGAAGGAAAATAAACAAAAGGACCGAAAGAGAGAAAAAAAGGAAGGAAGGAAGGAAGGAAGGAAGAAGAAAAGAAGGAAGGAGAAAAGGAAAGAAGGAGAAATGGTATGATGATGTGTATGGGGGAAGGGACGGAGGGAGGGAAGGGGAAAGAAACAGGAGAAAAAGAGGGGAAGGAAGGAAGGCAGGAAAGAAGGGGAAAAAGAAGGGAAAAGAAGGGAAAGAAATTGAAGGAGAGAAAGAGGACGGAAGGAAGGAAGGAAGGAAGGAAGGAAGGAAGGAAGGAAGGAAGGAAGGAAGGAAGGAGAAAGGGAATGATGACGTGTATGGGGGAAGGGAGGGAGAGAAGGGAAAAGAAAGAAGGGAAAAGAAGGGAAAAGAAGGGAAAGAAGGAAGGAGAGAAAGAGAGGAAGGAAGGAGGAGGGAGGGAGGGAGGGAGGGAGGAAGAGAGGAAGGAAGGAAGGAAGGAAGGAGGAAGAAGGAAGGAAAAGGGAAGGAAGGGGAAGGAGGGAGGAAGGGAGAAAGAAAGAAGGAAAAAGAAGGGAAAGAAAAGGAAAGGGAGAAAGAGGAAGGAAAGAAGGAAGAAAGGAAAGGAGAAAGGGAAGATGAGAGGGGAAGGGAGGGAGGGAAGGGGAAAGAAAGAAGGGGAAAGAAATAGAAGGAGAGAAAGAGGGAGGAAGGAAGGAAGGAGAAAGGGAAATGGAACGATGCCATTGGGAAAGAAAGGTGAAGTGTATGGGGGAAAGGGAAGGAGTGAAGGGAAAAAAAGAAAGAAGGGAAAAGAAGGGAAAGAAGGGAAAGGGGAAGGGGGTAAGGAAAAGAAAAAGGGAAGGTAGGAAAGAAGGAAAGAAAGAGAAAAAAGAAAAGGAAGAGAGAAAGGGAGGGAGAGGAAGGGAGGGAAAGAAAGAATGAAGGAAGGAAGGAAGGAAGTAGAGGGGGAAGGTGTATGAGGGAAAGCGAAGGAATATGGAAAGAAAGAGAGGAAGCCAGAGAGAGCAAATCTTTCCAATTCTCTCCCTGCGTGTGTAGACTGAAGCCATGGATACACTACTCTTTTGATTGTTCTGCTCTGAATCTCCTATTTTCTCGCCCGCCTTTGTTTTGCACAGGAAAAGGCATTTCTGGGCAAGCGGGAAACGAACCGAGTGTTGTTTTGTTGGCAATTCCAATGGGCCCTGGAGCCAAATAATAAGCAAAACATGTTTCTCGCACAGAGATCTGATTCCAAGGTAACAGCAGCAGCGGCGGCAGCAAAAGATGGATTGCCCTACAAGGCCTTTCTTTTGGGGCCGCGTTGGGTGCCCAGTGTGACTGCGCCCGGGCCTTTTATGGAGCAGGTTCCACCGGCAGGGAAATGACAGGCAGGCAGCATCCTTTGTTGGCCTGCCTGAGGAAGGTCACCACGCCTTCAAACGCCGGAAACATAAGAGAACTGAGTATTTGCAAGCTGGGGGGGGGGGGGGGTGTTATCTCTTATGCACACATACAAAGTAGATGAAGGAGGGTGTGCATCATGTGCATGGGTTGCGCATTGGTAGTGCGCATCCGTGGCTGGATGGATCTGGACCAAACGTGGCAGGCAAACCTTCCATTCTCCCAGTTAAAATAATTTAGGGGTTCGAATTTTGAAAAATCCATCCAGAGCAGAAGGAAAGAGAAGGTAGATTGGTTGTGGGCAGGTGAAGTGGCCCTCCGTCATGTGACTCAGAAAGAAAGGGAGTGAAGTGGATTGGCTGCTGCCAAGGGGAAGGGAAGGAAAGTCAGAGAAAAAGAAGGGAAGGGGAAGGAAGGAAGTCAGAGAAAAAGAAGGGAAGGGGAAGGAAGGAAGTCAGAGAAAAAGAAGGGAAGGGGAAGGAAGGAAAAGGAGGGAAGAGAGGGGTGGGAAACGAAAGAAAGGAGGAAAGAAAAAGAAGGGAAGGGGAAGGAAAGAAAGAAAAAGGGGGAAGTTGTACAAAGGGAAAAGGAACAAAGTGGATTGGCTGTGGGTAGGTGAAGTGGCCCTCCGTCATGTGACTCGGAAAGAAAGGGAGTGAAGTGGATTGGCTGCTGCCAAGGGGAAGGGAAGTATGTCAGAGAAAAAGAAGGGAAGGGAAAAGAATGAAAAGGAGGGAAGAGAGAGGGGGGAATGAAAGAAAGAAGGGAAGGGGAAGGAAGGAAAAGGAGGGAGGAGAGAGAGAGAGAGAATGAATGGAAGGAAAGAAGGAAGGAAGAAAAGAAAAAGAAGTAAAGGGGAAGGAAGGAAAAGGAGGTGAGAGAGAGTGGGAAAAGAGAGGGAATGAAATAAAGAAGGGAGGAAAGAAAAAGAAGGGAAGGAAAAAGAGGAAGAGAGAGAGAATGAAAGAAAGAAGGGACGAAAGAAAAAGAAGGGAAGGGGAAGGAAGGAAAAGGAGGGAGGAGAGAGAGAGAATAAAAGAAAGAAGGGAGGAAAGAAAAAGAAGGAAAGGGGAAGAAGGAAAAGGAGGTGTGAGAGAGGGGGGAATGAAAGAAAGAAGGGAGGAAAGAAAAAGAAGAAAAGGAAGGAAGGAAAAGGAGGGACGAGAGAGTGAGAGAGAAAGGGAATGAAAGAAAGAAGGGAGGAAAGAAAAAGAAGGGAAGAGGAAGGAAGGAAAAAGAGGGACGAGAGGAAGAGAAAGGGAATGAGAGAGAAAGGGAATGAAAGGAAGACGGGAGGAAAGAAAAAGAAGGGAAGAGGAAGGAAGGAAAAAGAGGGACGAGAGGAAGAGAAAGGGAATGAGAGAGAAAGGGAATGAAAGGAAGAAGGGAGGAAAGAAAAAGAAGGGAAGAGGAAGGAAGGAAAAAGAGGGACGAGAGGAAGAGAAAGGGAATGAGAGAGAAAGGGAATGAAAGAAAGAAGGGAGGAAAGAAAAAGAAGGGAAGGAGAAGGAGAAGGAAGGGAAAGGAGGGAAGTGAGAGAGAAAGAAAGAAAGGGAATGAAAGAAAGAAGGGAGGAAAGAAAAAGAAGGGAAGGAGAAGGAGAAGGAAGGGAAAGGAGGGAAGCAAGAGAGAAAGAATGAAAGGGAATGAAAGAAAGAAGGGAGGAAAGAAAAAAGAAGGGAAAGGGAAGGAAGGAAAAGGAGGGATGCGAGAGAGAGAGAGAATGAAAAGGAACGAAAGAAAGAAGGGAGGAAAGAAAAAGAAGGGAAGAGAAAGGAAAGAAAGAAAAAACGGGGAAGTTGTACAATGGGAAAAGGAAGAAAGTGGATTGGCTATGGCCAGGCGAAGTGGCTTTTGTGATGTCATTGGGCAAGAAAGGGAGGGAAGCGACATGTTTCCAAATTGTTAACTATTCCTGTCCAATCATATTGATTCCAGAGTCCCTTTTTGCATTTCAGTACAAGTAATGTTTCTGTCAGTACTGATGATACGGGGTTTTTTTCTTGGGACTGCTGCCCATGTCCTGACTCCCAAGCACTTAGCCAAGGGAGCCGGGTGAAGCTTCTTACCGTCGGGAGGGTGCCGGGAGAGGAGCTTGAGGGCTTCGTCCAGCAGGATGACTGGCAAGGAGATCTTCAGCACCACCAGCCATTGCGGCCAGCTGAGCGGCGTCACCTGGAAGATCAGCTGCAAGCGGGAAGACAACAATAACAACCATTATTCAAAGCCAGCCTGGGCCGGAGTAAGCTCCCAACCATTTGTCTAGCTTGCTGTCAACCTTTGCAGCCCAAACAACCTTTGCAGCATCTGTCAAGGCTAATTTAACTAATTTATGATGCCATAAAACTCTCCAGCAGCATGGAAAAGAATGAGGAAGTGCTCCATTTGTGTCACAAGTGGACTGTGAAGTGACAGCTTCCCTGGTGGCTGGAATTTGATCATACCCTCATGAAGCTGGAAAGTTAAATAGTCTTTGTGTGTCTGTTTATATATGTTGTTTGTCTATGGCAATGAATGTTTGCCATGTATATGTGCATTGTGATCCGCTCTGAGTCCCCTGCAGGCTGAGAAGGGCGGAATATAAATACTGTCAATAAATAAATAATAATAATAATATAAATACATTTATTTATTGTGTCAAAAGCGAACTGGGAATACAGTTATAATGCATAACAAACCACAAACCAAGTCAAAAACTTGGCCTGATGCTAAAGTGGTGCAATAAACAGTGTAATTTCTCTACCAGTGTTGGGCGTAGACATCCAGTGATAATGCAGCATGTCTCTTTAAGAGCCACATTCACTGTTTTAGTGTGATGAGATGTCTTCCACACTGGGCATGCGTACTCAGCAGCAGAGTAGCAAAGTGCAAGGGCAGATGCCATCACAGTGTCTGGTTGTGATCCCCAGGTTGTGCCAGTCAGCTTTCGTCTAATATTGTTTCTAGCGACCACTTTTTGCTTGATAGTCAAGAAGTGCTTATTAGAAGTCAGAGCACGACCCAGAGTGACTCCCGGGTATTTGGGTGTGCTGCAATGCTCCAGTGGGATTCCTTCCTAGCTCATCCTCAGAGTGCAAGATACTTGTTGGTGCTTAAGATGGAAAGTACATGTGTGTGCTTTAAATGGATTTGGAGTCAGCTGGTTTTCCCTGTAATAGGTAGTAAGGGCACCTAGAGATTCGGAGAGCTTCTGTTAAACCATCTCAAAGCTCCCTGCTTGAGAGGTGATGGCATGATCGTCAGCATAGATAAACTTAGATGGATTCGGAATCAGCTGGTTTTCCCTGTAATAGCTAGTAAGAGCACCTAAAGCTTCGGAGAGCTTCTGTTCAACCATTTCAAAACTCCCTGCTTGAGCAGTGATGGCACAATCGTCAGCATAGATGAAACTCTGGTATCTGGTTGTGATCCCCAGGTTGTGCCAGTCAGCTTTCATATGATATTGTTTCTAGCGCCCACTTTTTGCCTGATAGTCAAGCAGTGCTTATTAGAAGTCAGAGAACAGTCCAGAGTGACGCCCAGGTATTATGGGTGTGCTGCAATGCTCCAATGGGATTCTTTCCCAGCTCATCCTCAGAGGTCAAGATGCTTGTCTGTTCTGAAGGTGAAAAGCACACACCTAAATTTTAGCTGGATGAGGAATCAGCTGGTTTTCACTGTCATAGGCAGTAAGAGCACCTAAAGCTTCAGAGAGATTATGTTCAACTATCTCAAAGTTCCTTGCTTGAGTGGTGATGGCACAATCATCAGCATAGACTAAACTTAGATGGATGAGGAATCAGCTTGTTTTCCCTGTCATAGGCAGTAAGAGCACCTAAAGCAGTGGGGTCCTGGGGTCCCCAGATGTTTTTGGCCTACAACTCCCAGAAATCCCTGCCAGTTTGTCAATTGTTAGGATTTCTGGGAGTTGAAGGCCAAAAGCATCTGGGGACCCCAGGTTGAGAACCACTGACCTAAAGCTTCAGAGAGCTTCTGTTCAACCATTTCAAATCTCCCTGCTTGAGTGGTGATGGCACGATCGTCAGCATAGACTAAACTTAGATGGATGAGGAATCAGCTGGTTTTCCTTGTCATAGGCAGTAAGAGCACCTAAAGCTTTGGGGAGCTTCTGTTTAACCATTTCAAATCTCCCTGCTTGAGCGGTGATGGCATGATCGTCAGCATAGATTAAACTTAGATGGATGAGGAATCAGCTGGTTTTCCCTGTCATAGGCAGTAAGAGCACCTAAAGCTTCAGAGAGCTTCTGTTCAAGCATTTCAAAGCTCCCTGCTTGAGCGGTGATGGCATGATCGTCAGCATAGATGAAACTTAGATAGATGAGGAATAAGCTGGTTTTCCCTGTCATAGGCAGTAAGAGCACCTAAAGGTTTGAAGAGTTTATGTTCAACCATCAGCATAGACTAAACTTAGATGGATGAAGAATCAGCTGGTTTTCCCTGTCATAGGCAGTAAGGGCACCTAGAGCTTTGGAGAGCTTCTGTTCAACCATCTTAATGCTCCCTGCTTGAGCGGTGATGGCATGATCACCAGCATAGATGAAACTTAGATGGATGAAGAATCAGCTGTTTTCCCTGTCATAGGCAGTAAGGGCACCTAGAGCTTCGGAGAGCTTCTGTTCAAGCATTTCAAAGCTCCCTGCTTGAGTGGTGATGGCACGATCGTCAGCATAGATTAAACGGTCCAGAGTGACTCCTGGGTATTTGGGTATGCTGCAATGCTCCAGTGGGATTCTTCGTTCCCAGGTCATCCTCAGAGCTAGAGATGCTTGTCTCTTATTCAGGTGAAATGTATACTACATATAGCATGGGGAACGTTTGTTTCCGGAGAGGGAGGGGCATCCTGCTATGGCACATTTTACTCTGGTTTTTCAATGAAGATCTTGTCATTGAGTCTCAACCCATTTAATCGAGTTTGTGGCAGCTACAGAAACACTCGAATTGCATTGGCCTGTTCCCAAAGCCACCACCTCCTCCTCCTCCTCTTCCCCAGGACTCACTGGCAAGGGCTTGACGTAGAGGATCAAGAAGTGCAAGGCCATGGAGACCACAATGGCCCCCAGCAGCCACAGGTTCAGCCACGGAGGCATCCGCAGCAAGGACTGGTTTTCGGAGACGCTGTGGAAGGAAGGAAGGAAGGAAGGAAGGAAGGAAGGAAGGAAGGAAGGAAGGAAGGAAGGAGAGAAACCACAATGAGCTTCCAACGCTAGTAGACTATAGTTGCATTATTATTATTATCATTATCATTATTAAACAGAGGCTGGATGGCCATCTGTCAAGAGGACTTTGGTGGTGCTCTTCCTTGGTGGGCCAGGTTGGATTCCTCCTCCTCTTAAACAGATGTTGGTTGGCCACCTGTTGAGGGGGGGGGGGGGTTGATGGTGCTTTTCCTGCATGGAAGTTGGGTTGGACTGGATGGCCCCTGGAGTTTCTACTACTACTATTACTATTACTACTAATATTATTATTACTAAACAGATTGGGTGGCCATCTGTCAGAGGTTTTTTGATGGTGCTTTTCCTGCACAGAAGTCGGGTTTGACTAGATGGCCCCTGGGGTTTCTATTACTACTATTACTACTATTATTATTATTACTAAACAGGCTGGGTAGCCATCTGTCAGGGGKTTTTTGATGGTGCTTTTCCTGCACGAAAGTTGGGTTGGATTGGATGGCCCCTGGGGTTTCTTCTTCTWCTACTACTACTACTACTACTACTACTACTACTACTACTACTATTACTAAACTGGCTGGGTTGCCATCTGTCAGAGGGTTTTTGATGGTGCTTTTCCTGCATGGAAGTCGCGTTGGRCTAGATGGCCTCTGGGGTTTCTAGTACTACAACTACTACTACTACTACTATTATTACTAAACTGGCTGGGGGGGGGCATCTGTTGGGGTTTTTTTGATGGTGCTTTTCCTGCATGGAAGTCGGGTTGGACTGGATGGCCCCTGGGGTTTCTACTACTACTACTACTACTACTACTACTATTACTATTACTACTAAACAGGCTGGGTGGCCATCTGTCAGAGGGTTTTTGATGGTGCTTTTCCTGCATGGAAGTCGGGTTGGACTGGATGGCCCCTGGGGCTTCTACTACTGCTACTACTACTACTACTACTACTACTATTACTAAACTGGCTGGGTTGTCATCTGTCAGAGGGTTTTTGATGGTGCTTTTCCTGCATGGAAGTCGGGTTGGACTAGATGGCCCCTGGGGTTTCTACTACTACTACTACTATTACTAAACAGATGCTGGTTGGCCACCTGTTTGCGGGGGAGGGGGGTTTGATGGTGCTTTTCCTGCAYGGAAGTTGGGTTGAGCTGGATGGTCCCTGGGGTTTCTACTACTACTACTACTACTACTACCACTACTATTATTACTAAACAGGCTGGGTGGCCATCTGTCAGGGGTTTTTTGATGGTACCTTTCCTGCACAGAAGTTGGGTTGGACTGGATGGCTCCTGGGTTTTCTACTAATACTACTACTATTATTATTACTAAACAGGCTAGGTGGCCATCTGTCAGGGGGCTTTTGATGGTGCTTTTCCTGCAAAATGGCAGAAGGGGGTTGGACTGGATGGCCTTTGGGGGTCCTGCCCAACTCTAGGATTCTATTAAAAACAAAACAATGATTGTTTGCACCAAAAAAAGGTTGTTGTCAGGTGAAGTGACCCCCCCCCCCCAATGTCACAGGGCATCTAGTGACATCCAGAGGGCCACTTCACCTCGTAGCAGCCTTTGTAGTGCAAACATACATATCTTGACTTTTAGAGAGACATATGGATAGATAAATAAAATAGATAAGATAGAGATAGAAAACATAGATTAGATAAATAAATAAGATAGACAGATAACATAGATAGATAGATAGATAGATAGATAGATAGATATAGATAGATAGATAGATAGATAGATAGATAGATAGATAGATAGATCCTAAAGCTGGAAAAGGCCAAGGGCCATCCAGTCCTACCCCATTCTGCTAAGCAAGAGGGCACAATCAAAGCCCTGTTTACAGATGGCCACCCAGCCCTTGTTTCAAAACTTTCATACATACATTGGCCTTTATATATAGACTATAGGTATAAATAGATGCCAGAATTTGGAGAGCCAAGCAAGGGGGCACCATCAAAGCCCTCCTGACAGATGGCCATCCAACAACACTGGCAAGGAAGCCGCACCTGTTGAGCGCATTGCACATCTCAATGGTCACCAGCACCGAGAGCGCCATGGTGGTTGGGTAGCGGGACTCGAAGATCTCGCAGTCGACGCCGTCGAAGATGGGGTTGTCTCCCGTGCAGCGCATGAAGTTCCTCTGCAGGGAGGTAAAACCCAGTCACAAACATCACCCTCCTCAGTTGCTATGCGGTCTAAATCCGCCTGGCGACACCGCTCATCTTGAACTCAGAAGCATTAACTCCATCTGGAAGGCTTTTAAGTTGTGAGTTTCAGTTTGGATTTCAACTTGTGGATCTTGTTGTATGTCTTTCAATTGTGTTTTATCTTTTTTTAAATTACATTTAATAATTAATTTGTCATTTATCAACATCATCATCAAGTTCTCCAAAGAGGAGGGTAATACATATTATTATTATTATTATTATTATTATTATTATTATCCCACAAATAAGGCAATGTATGTCTTACCAATTGATAGAAGGAGACTTGAGGACCTTCTGCATCATAAAGGAACCACCAGGTTGCTGCGCCGACGGTTGCAAACCCAACATACACTGCAACATACAAGGGGGAGAAGGACATGTATTTGCATATGTATATTGGGCTGGTTACTCTTCAAAAAAGTCCCCATTCCGACTAACAAACAAACTCAACTAAAGAACAAAACCTACTGAACTGACTGCGACATGCAGACAATCCATGGTTAATCTACCAGAAGTGATAATTCCAGAAGTATTATTATCGTTGTTGTTGTTTGTTTAGGCCCCACTCGAAGGATATGCAAAATAGCTATGTTATCTTCTATATGTTGGATTTCGTATCACAAAATCACAAGTTGAACACTTCCCAAGCGTCTAGGACTGTGCGATGTATTTTCGGATGATGCGCGCAGATCCAAGTCAGGAGGCCTTTTGCAGTTGCCAGATCATGATTTTGTTAATGTGTATTGTTTCCAAATGCCAACTGAGATCTTTTGGCATGGCACCCAGTGTGCCGATGACCACTGGGACCACCTGTACTGGTTGATGCCGCCAGAGCCTTTGTAGTTCGAGTTTGACATCCTGATAACGGCTGAGTATTTCCTGTTGTTTTTCCTCAATGCAACTGTCACCCAGTATGAAGACATCAATAATCCAAACTTTTTTCTTTTCCACAGTCGTGATGTCTGGTGTATTGTGTTCCAAAACTTTGTCAGTCTGGATTATTATTATTATTATTATTATTATTATTATTATTATTATTATTATTGTGTTTATTATTATACCCCTCTTTTTCTCTCCACAAGGAGTCTCAAAGCGGCGACTCTGGATCAATTCTTATTCCCTTCCCTATTTCCTATATTTAATCAATAAAATTGTATTACATGTTGATATTACCTGTTGGTAAGATGCTTTTAAGATGTGTGACACAGTAATTGAGTTCTGCTAGCAAACTGCATCCCTCCACCCCTTCCTCCACCCCTCCACTTATCACCCAACCCAAATGGCTCCATCCATCCATCCCTGAAGATCACCTGGGAAGGAATCCCACTGGAGCATTGCAGCACACCCAAATACCTGGAAGTCACTTTGGACCGTGCTCTTACCTACAAGAAGCATTGCCTGAACATCAAGCAAAAAGTGGGTGCTAGAAACAATATCATACGAAAGCTGACTGGCACAACTTGGGGTTCACAACCAGATACAATGAAGACATCTGCCCTTGCGCTGTGCTACTCCACTGCTGAGTATGCATGCCCAGTGTGGAACACATCTAACCACGCTAAAACAGTGGATGTGGCTCTTAATGAGACATGCCGCATTATCACGGGGTGTCTGCGCCCTACACCACTGGAGAAATTACACTGCTTAGCCGGTATTGCACCACCTGACATCCGCCGGGAAGTAGCAGCCAATAGTGAAAGGACCAAGGCAGAGACATCTCCAGCTCATCCCGTTTGGGTATCAGCCAGCACGTCAACGACTTAAATCTAGAAATAGTTTTCTAAGATCTACAGAGACACTCGCTGGAACACTTCAGCAAGCGAGAGTCCAAAAGTCGCAGGCTCAAACCCAGAACCTCAATAAACGGCTGATACCAAATGAGAGACTCCCTCCTGGGCACACAGAAAACTGGGCGACTTGGAAGGCGCTGAACAGACTGCGCTCTGGCACCACGAGATGCAGAGCCAACCTTAAGAAATGGGGCTACAAAGTGGAATCCACGACATGCGAGTGTGGAGAGGAGCAAACCACTGACCACCTGCTGCAATGCAACCTGAGCCCTGCCACATGCACAATGGAGGACCTTCTTGCGGCAACACCAGAAGCACTCCAAGTGGCCAGATACTGGTCAAAGGACATTTAATCAACTACCAAACTCACACATTTTGTATTTTCTCTGTTTGTTTGTTTTGTTCTGTTAGAAATGTAATATAATTGACTGGCTGCCCTGACAGGACAAATAAAATAAATCCATCCCTTCCCTTGTCTATCGCCCAACCCGAACGGATCCATCCCTCTCTCCCTCCCTCTGCCGAACGGCTCTATCCATTCATCCATCCCTCCTTCCTCCTAATGCCCAACCCAAATGGCTCCATCCATTCCTTTCTTCGCCTATCGCCCAACCCAATCGAATCCCTCCCTCCCTCTCTCTGCCAAACGCTCTATCCATCCATCGCTCGTTCCTCCTAACGCCCAACCCAAATGTCTCCATCTCTCATAGAATCATAGAATCAAAGAGTTGGAAGAGACCATCATAGGCCATCCAGTCCAACCCCCTGCCAAGAAGCAGGAATATTGCATTCAAATCACCCCTAAAGATGGCCATCTAGCCTCTCCCTCTGCCTATTGCCCAACCAGAACGGCCCCATCCATCCATCCATCCATCCATCCATCCATCCCTTCACCTATCACCCAACCTGAATGGATTCATCCCACCTTCACTCCCTGTGCTGAACGGCTCTATCCATCCATCCCTTCTTCCTTGTAACGCTCAACCCGAATAGCTCCATCCATTCATCCCTCCATCTGCCTACTTCCCAACCCAAACGCTCTATCCGTTCATCTCTCCTTCCTCCTAACACCCAACCCAAATGGCTCCATCCATCCTTCCCTCCCTCTGCCAATTGCCCAACCTGAACGGCCCCATCCATCCCTTCCTTTGCCTATCGCCCAACCCAAACAGATCCATCCCTCCATCCTTCCCTCCCTCCCTGTGCCAAACGGCTCTATCCATCCATCCCTCCCTCCTTCCTCCTAACGCCCAACCCAAATGGCTCCATCCATCCCTTTCTTCGCCTATCGCCCAACCCAATCGAATCCCTCCCTCCCTCTCTCTGCCAAACGCTCTATCCATCCATCGCTCGTTCCTCCTAACGCCCAACCCAAATGTCTCCATCTCTCATAGAATAATAGAATCAAAGAGTTGGAAGAGACCTCATGGGCCATCCAGTCCAACCCCCTGCCAAGAAGCAGGAATATTGCATTCAAATCACCCCTGACAGATGGCCATCCAGCCTCTGTTTAAAAGCTTCCAAAGAAGCTCCACCACACTCCATCCATCCATCCCTTCACCTATCACCCAACCTGAATGGATTCATCCCACCTTCACTCCCTGTGCTGAACGGCTCTATCCATCCATCCCTTCTTCCTTGTAACGCTCAACCCGAATAGCTCCATCCATTCGTCCCTCCATCTGCCTACTTCCCAACCCAAACGCTCTATCCGTTCATCTCTCCTTCCTCCTAACACCCAACCCAAATGGCTCCATCCATCCTTCCCTCCCTCTGCCAATTGCCCAACCTGAACGGCCCCATCCATCCCTTCCTTTGCCTATCGCCCAACCCAAACAGATCCATCCCTCCATCCTTCCCTCCCTCCCTGTGCCAAACGGCTCTATCCATCCATCCCTCCCTCCTTCCTCCTAACGCCCAACCCGAATGGCTCCATCCCTCCCTTGCTCCCTATGCCTATTGCCCCATCCAAATGGCCCCATCCATCCCTTCCTTTGCCTATCGCCCAACCCAAACAGATCCCTCCCTCCCTCTGCCTAACATTTGAATGGCTCTATCCATCCCTTCTTCCTTCCACCTATCACCCAACCCAAACAGCTCACCTCCAATGGCCAGGTAGCGGAAGAAGAGCCACCCGCTGATGAGGGGCTCCCGGGGGTTCCGGGGCAGCTTGTCCATGATGTCGAGGTCCGGTGGGTTGAAGCCCAGCGCTGTGGCTGGGAGTCCGTCCGTCACCAGGTTGACCCACAGAAGCTGGACCGGGATCAGGGCTTCGGGGAGGCCCAGGATGGCCGTCAGGAAAATGCTGCAAAGATGAAGAGGTGGGGGGTGGGGCTCCTTGTCATTCATAGAGCTAGAAGGGACCCCCAAAGGACATCCAGTCCAACCCCCTTCTGACAGGCAGAGAGAAAGAAAGGAAGGAAGGGGCTGCCCAATCCCTCCCGACAGATGGCCATCCAGCCTCTGTTGAAAACCCTCCAAGGAAGGAGATTCCTTGTTAAGGCTGAGAGAGTGTGACTCATAGAATCCTAGAGTTGGAAGAGACCTCATGGGCCATCCAGTTCAACCCCATTCTGCCAAGAGCAGGAAATAACAATTTCAAACCAGGAATGTATTTTTTGTTCATTTTTATTTTTGTTACACAGTGTTGTTGTTGTTCTTACCATGTTTATTTGGTACTCAAAGCAGCTTCTGGTCCACACTTTCAGAAAGAACTTAAGGCCGTGGCTCAAGGCAATGGGAGTTGTTGCTCAGCCAGGTCCTTTGCCTCCGCTTTTACCAAAGAGGGCCAAACTACAAATCCCAGCCCCAGGTCAGGGACAATGGGTCAGGGACCGAGCAGGCTTTGCGGCTCTTACCAGACGACCTCCCCGACGTTGGAGGAGATGAGGTAGCGGATGAACTGCTTCATGTTGTTGTAGATGGCCCGGCCCTCCTCCACGGCAGCCACGATGGTGGAGAAGTTGTCGTCGGACAAGACCATCTCAGCAGCCGACTTGGCCACGGCCGTGCCAGAACCCATGGCAATGCCAATTTCGGCTTTCTTCAAAGCCGGGGCATCGTTCACTCCGTCACCAGTCTGCAGGAGGTGAGGATACAAGGGAGGAGGATGAAAACACAAGCTGATCTTATCCTTCCTAGACAGGGCCACAGTGATGGATTTAGTTCCCTGGGGTTCCACATAGAACCCTAGGGTTCTACAGGACACAGCCTTGGAACTGCTGAGCAATCACCTTTGTTGACGTAAAACATATCATAGACTCTCCCAATGAGTATGAGATTCTGAGCATTTGTAGGGAGCCCATCCAGATATCCCATCTCATCCATATAGTTCATCTCAACCAGATATAGGATCTAATCCAGATATCCCATCTCATCCAGATGGCCCATCTCATCCAGATAGTCCATCTCATTGGATAGTCCACCTCATTCAGATAGTTCATCTGATCCAGATATAGAATCTGATCCAGATATCCCATCTCATCCAGATAGTCCATCTCAATCAGATATAGAATCGGATTCAGTTATCCCATCTCATTCAGATATCCCATCTCATCAATATAGTCCATCTCATTGGATAGTCTACCTCATTCAGATAGTTCATCTGATCCAGATATAGGATCTGATCCAGATATCCCATCTCATCCAGATGGCCCATGTCATCTAGATAGTCCATCTCATTGGATAGTCCACCTCATTCAGATAGTCCATCTGGTCCAGATATAGGATCTGATCCAGATATCCCATCTCATCCAGATGGCCCATGTCATCCAGATAGTCCATCTAATTGGATAGTCTACCTCATTCAGATAGTCCATCTGGTCCAGATATAGAATCTGATCCAGATATCCCATCTCATCTAGATAGTTCATCTCAACCAGATATAGGATCTGATCCAGATATCCCATTTCATCCAGATAGTCCATCTCAATCAGATATAGGATCTCATCCAGATATCCCATCTCATCCAGATAGCCCATCTCATTGGATAGTCCACTTCATTCAGATAGTCCATCTGGTCCAGATATAGAATCTGATCCGGATATCCCATCTCATCCAGATAGTTCATCTCAACCAGATATAGGATCTGATCCAGACATCCCATGTCATCCAGATAGTCCATCTCATTGGATAGTCCACTTCATTCAGAAAGTCCATCTGATCCAGATATAGAATCTGATCCAAATATCCCATCTCATCCAGATAGTCCATCTCAATCAGATATAGGATCTGATCCATATATCCCATCTCATGCAGATATCTCATCTCATGCAGATATCCCATCTGGTCCAGATAGCCCATTTCATCAGGATATTCCATCTCATCAAGATGTTCAATCTCATCCAGATGTCCCATCTCATCCAGACATCAAATCTCATCAAGACAGTCCATCTCATCTAGATATCCCATCTCATCCAGATAGTCCAACTCATCCAGATAGTCCATCTCATCCAGATAGTCCATCTCATCCAGATATCCCACCTCATCTGGCTATCCCATCTGGTCCAGATAGCCCATTTCATTGAGATATTCCATCTCATCAACATGGTTCATGTCATCAAGATGGTTCATGTCATCCAGATAGTCCATCTCATCCGGACAGTCCATCTCATCCAGATATCACATCTCATCCAGACATCCCATCTCATCCAAATAGTCCATCCCACCCAGATAGCCCTTCTGATCTAGATATTCCATTTCAACCAAAAACCCCAGGAGCTGGGAAGCCACCACACACCACTTTCCCTCAGAATGAGGCACTGGAGACTCAACCTCAGGAGATCCCCATCTGGCATCCCAGGGCACTCACCATGGCCGTGATTTCATTGAAGGACTGGAGATACTCCACAATCTTGGACTTGTGGGCCGGCTCCACCCGAGCGAAGCAGCGCGCCACGCGGCAGGCCTGGCTCTGGCCCTCTGGCGAGAGGTCGTCGAACTCCCGCCCCGTGTAGGCCTTGTCACACACGTCCTCCTTCTCAGAGAAGATTCCAATCCTCCGGCAGATGGCTACTGCTGTTCCCTTGTTATCCCCGGTGATCATGATGACACGGATGCCAGCTTGTCTGCACATCTCGATTGCTGACATCACTTCCTTCCGGGGCGGGTCCAGCATCCCCACGCACCCCACAAAGGTCAGGTTGGTCTGCAAGCCAAAGAAAGGGAGTGAGGAATTGATCCACCACAGGATTGTACGATCTCTCTACCTCTCGGCCGGATGTCTTGTCCTAGCAATGCTTATCTCTTTCAAATTCCTTTGTGCTTTCTCCTTCTTTGCTCCTTCTTGCTCCTTTCTCTTTGGGAAATTCACTTTACAATTCTTGGTCCCAACACTTTGCCTTCGCCTTCCTGTGTTAAGAGTTTAAGTTCCTCTGGTTCATTTTCCATCCCCTGTGCATTAATGTGTGTCTGCTATTAGTGAAGCTAGTAGATACCTCGTTGGAGACGGCCTGTATTGAGGAACTTGGCAACGAGATAGGCGCCTTGGCCCCCCTGTGTCAAGAGATGGAGTTTGTTCCTCGCGCTTCCCGTCCACAGACCCACCTCGTAGCTGGCGAAATGTCCGGCATCATCCAGGCGCATGTCCTCCTTGCGGGGTGGGTGGTCTCGTGTGGCCAAGGCCAGGCAACGCAGAGTGTCGGTCCCGGAGCCCCATTCCCGGATCTTGGAAAGTATCGTCTCCTTGGCGGAGAGGGTCAGAGGGGCCCGGGTAGTGCCTACCCGGACGTAGTTGCAGCGCTCGATGACACTTTCTGGAGCGCCCTTTCAAAGGGGGGGGGGGGGGAGAGGAACCGACAAGAATAATTAAGATCAACTCTTGATGTAAAAATCAGGAAAGACAAGAACTCCCAGACAGCCTTAATGATGAATTCTGAAGTTGCATCTTATGCTCATTAATGTTCATGTTTACATTCTCACCCAATGTTTGAAGATTGCGTCTTACGTTTTAATCTTTGCTTTGGGTATTTGTGGAAATATGTTTTAATATGTGTTTTAGATGAATGTGTGTATTTGCAATGTTGCAACGTTGAAGCCGGGCAAGAAATAAAAATTACTACTACTACTACGACTTTGTGGGACAACATAAGAAGACATGATGACCAGTACACATATAAAACATTGCACAACATGACAATAGCAGCAAGGCTATTATATGCACATATAAAGCATAACACTACATGACAACAGCAGCAAGGATATTATATGCACATATAAAGCGTTGTGCTACGTGACAATAGCAGTAAGAATACTATATGCACATATAAAGTATTGCAGTATATGGCAATCGCAGCAAGGATATTATATGCGCATGTTAAGCATTGCACTACATGACAATAGCAGCAAGGACATTATATGCACGTATAAAGCATTGCACTACATGATGACAATAGTAGTAAGAATACTATATGCACAAATAAAGTATTGCACTACATAACAATAGCAGCAAGAATATTATATGCACATGTAAAGCATTGCACTACATGACAATAGCAGCAAAGACATTATATGCACGTATAAAGCATTGCGCTACATGATGACAATAACAGTAAGAATACTATATGCACAAAT
Source organism: Anolis sagrei ordinatus (assembly GCF_025583915.1). Taxonomy (NCBI): domain Eukaryota; kingdom Metazoa; phylum Chordata; class Lepidosauria; order Squamata; family Anolidae; genus Anolis; species Anolis sagrei. The sequence goes on along the minus strand of NW_026844589.1, from coordinate 10,085,040 downwards.
AAAGTATTGCACTACATGACAATAGCAGCAAGAATATTATATGCACATATAAAACATTGTGCTACATGACAATAGCAGCAAGAATATTATATGTGCATATAAAGCATTGCACTACATGACAATAGCAGCAAGATTATATGAGCATGTAAAGCATTGCGCTACATGACAATAGCAGCAAGAACATTATATGCACGTATAAAGCATTGCGCTACATGATGACAATAGCAGTAAAAATACTATATGCACAAATAAAGTATTGCACTACATGACAATAGCAGCAAGAATACTATATGCACATATAAAGCATTGCACAACATGACAATAGCAGCAAGGATATTATATACACATATAAAGCATTGTGCTACATGACAATAGCAGTAAGACTATTATACGTGCATACAAAGCACTGCACTACATGACAATAGCAGCAAAGGTATTATATGTACATATAAATACTACCCTTAGTGTAGTATTCCCTTCCTCTTTCCCTCCCCCCCCACCCCAAATTCCAAACCCCAATGTCTTTACCCTTACAACCTTCCCTAGCTTTTAGTGTGTTTATCTTTTGGTGTTGTAATGGTGGTGGGTTTGGGGTTAGATGCACATGTCTTTGTGTAACCATTTTTTCTTTGTCATTTTAGCCTATGTATGTTTAAAAATTAATAAACACTATTTAAAAAACAAAACAAAATGGGCAGGCTTTACCTTGACGAAAAGCTTGCTGCCAGAGGAGTTGTGCCCGGCGCTGGCAGCCACCGGCGTGCAGAAGACGGACATGGATTTGCGGTCGCGCGAAAACTCCAGGGTGCACTCCTTCCTCATCAGCCGCTTGATCACCTGCAGAGGAGGAGAAGAGAAGGAGGAGACGGTGGAGGGACAGGGTCAGCAAAGTCATAAGGAAGTCCAGGCGGGGTCTGGATGGCCATCTGTCGGGAGGGATCAGATTGTGTCTCCGTCCGGTCTCCCCCCAACGTTAGCACCGGATGCTCCTACTCACGGTGTTGCAAGCGTTAGCCCTCTCAGCCGGGGATAGGCCGCTGATGTCGGTGTCGAAGACATTCATCTTCTCCACCAGGCATGTCAAGGCTGTCTCGGTCGCTTCCCCCACTTTTTCATAGACCTTCTTGGACTGAAATGAGGAAAGGCAGAGGAAAGTGAACCGCTTATGCAGAGAGGCTTATTTAACTAATTTACGATACCATAAAACTCTCCAGGAGTGTGCAAAAGAATGAGGAAGTACTCCATCAGTGTCACAAGCGGACGGTGAAGCAACAGCTCCCCTGGTACAGCCTCCAGAAAGCCGGAGGTGAAAGGGGAAGCCTTTACCTTTGAGTACCGCCTCCAGTAGCCAGAGGTGGAAGGGGAAGCTTTACCTTTGAGTACCGCCTCCAGAAAGCCGGAGGTGAAAGGGGAAGCCTTTACCTTTGAGTACTGTAGAAACCGGAGGTGAAAGGGGAAGCCATTATCTTTGAGTACCAGAAACTGGAGGTGAAAGGGGAAGCCTTTACCTTTGAATACCGCCACCAGAAAGCAGGAGGTGAAAGGGGAAGCCTTTACATTTGAGTACAAGAAACTGGAGGTGAAAGGGGAAGCCATTATCTTTGAGTACCAGAAACTGGAGGTGAAAGGGGAAGCCTTTACCTTTGAGTACCGCCTCCAGAAAGCCGGAGGTGAAAGGGGAAGCCTTTACCTTTGAGTACTGCCTCCAGAAAGCAGGAGGTGAAAGGGGAAGCCTTTACCATTGAGTACCAGAAACTGGAGATGAAAGGGGAAGCCTTTACCTTTGAGTACTGCCTCCAGAAAGCCGGAGGTGAAAGAGGAAGCCTTTACCATTGAGTACTGCCTCCAGAAAGCCAGAGGTGAAAGGAGAAGCCTTTACCTTTGAGTACCAGAAAGCCAGAGGTGAAAGGGGAAGCCTTTACCTTTGAGTACCAGAAACTGAAGGTGAAAGGCAAAGCCTTTACCTTTGAGTACCAGAAACTGGAGGTGAAAGGAGAAGCCTTTACCTTTGAGTACCGCCTCCAGAAAGCCAGAGGTGAAAGGGGAAGCCTTTACCTTTGAGTACTGCCTCCAGAAGCCAGAAGTGAAAGGGGAAGCCTTTACCTTTGAGTACCGCCTCCAGAAGCCAGAGGTGAAAGGGGAAGCCTTTACCTTTGAGTACTGCCTCCAGAAGCCAGAAGTGAAAGGGGAAGCCTTTACCTTTGAGTACTGCCTCCAGAAGCCAGAGGTGAAAGGGGAAGCCTTTACCTTTGAGTACTGCCTCCAGAAGCCAGAGGTGAAAGGGGAAGCCTTTACCTTTGAGTACTGCCTCCAGAAGCCAGAAGTGAAAGGGGAAGCCTTTACCTTTGAGTACCGCCTCCAGAAAGCCAGAAGTGAAAGGGGAAGTCTTTACCTTTGAGTACCAGAAACCGGAGGTGAAAGGGGAAGCCTTTACCTTTGAGTACCGCCTCCAGAAAGCCAGAGGTAAAAGGGGAAGTCTTTACCTTTGAGTACCAGAAACCGGAGGTGAAAGGGGAAGCCTTTACCTTTGAGTACCGCCTCCAGAAAGCCAGAGGTAAAAGGGGAAGTCTTTACCTTTGAGTATTGCCTCCAGAAAGTCAGAGGTGAAAGGGGAAGCCTTTACCTTTGAGTACCAGAAACCGGAGGTGAAAAGGGAAGCCTTTACCTTTGAGTACCGCCTCCAGAAAGCCAGAGGTAAAAGGGGAAGTCTTTACCTTTGAGTACCAGAAACCGGAGGTGAAAGGGGAAGCCTTTACCTTTGAGTACCGCCTCCAGAAAGCCAGAGGTAAAAGGGGAAGTCTTTACCTTTGAGTATTGCCTCCAGAAAGTCAGAGGTGAAAGGGGAAGCCTTTACCTTTGAGTACCAGAAACCGGAGGTGAAAGGGGAAGCCTTACCTTTGAGTATCGCCTCCAGATAGCTGGAGGTGAAAGGGGAAGCCTTTGCCTTTGTTCTGTGTATCTGTACATCATTGTTATTCCACTGTATTAAAGGCACTGAATGCTTGCCTTTCTGTGTACGTTGTATTCCGCTCTGAGTCCCCTCCTCGGGGAGACAGAGCAGGATATAAATAAAGTGTTGTTGTTGTTATGTTTATGTTTATTTATAGCCCCACTTTTTCTCTGCGCAAGGAGAATGCTGTCTGTGTTTCAGGGGCAAGAGTCAAGTCCGACTTCCCGCCACTCACCTCGTTGTAGTCGAGAGAGGAGTCATTGCAAAGGGCACAGATGGTGGCCAGCTCCACCAAGCCGTCAAACTGGCCACACTGGACCGGGCAGCCGTCCTTCAGGCTGCAGGGAAACGAGAGAGGAGAAGAACCTGCTGTAATCTGAATGGGGAGCGCAAAAGCTCGCAGGTCACAGGCGAGATCACTTTTCCGTATCCCATTCCTTTTCTGGATCCCAAATGACTTGACTCGAGTCTCAAGCGCGTGCGCATCCCCCACAGCTGCACGCATGCGCTGTGATGGCTTCTCCTTTTATTAAGGATTTGTAAGTTGTTTTGGGTGTTTTCCTATTTTTTATTATTGTTGGTCACACCTTGTATGGTGAGGAGTTTTGTTGCCAAATTTGGTGGGTATTGGCCCAGTGGTTCTTTTGTTTTTAAGCCACTCACGACGACAACAACCTTTTTATATATATAGATTGTGTTTGAACAACAAAACTTCCAGGAAATAAATCCCTGCTGCAGAATGAATGCACTTTAACTGCCATAGAGTCCTGGGGGCTGTTGTTTGGCAAGGCCTTGAGCTTCTCTGTCAAAGGACACAGAGGCCTCACCAAACTACAAATCCCAGGATCCCACCACATTGGGTCTCTCCAAGAGGAACCCCGGAAGCATCATCCCTTTTGGCTTCGGCTCAGCCTAAAGATGGGTGAGAAGATAAGCAAGTCCTCCCAGTGGGGGAAATATGGGGCAGATCTTGGCCTCAAGTTTCTGATATTGCAAAAGGCAGAAGAGAATCTCAAAGAATCTCAGATGGAGGAGGCCCGACGGGCCACCCTGTCCATAGCACACCCCCAGGAAAAAGAAAGAGGAAGAATGGGAAAGGAAGGAAGGGAAAGAAGGAAGAATAGAGAGAGAAAAGGTATGAGAGGAGGAGGGAAGAGAAAAGAAGGGAAGGGAAAAGAGGAAGGGAGGGAGGGAGGGAGGAGAAAGAAGAAAGGAAGGAAGAAAGAAATATGGAGAAAAAAGGAAGGGAAGGAATGGAAGAAAAGAGAGAGAAAGGGAAGGAGGGAAGAGGAAAAGAAGGAAGGGGAGGAAGGAAGGAGGGAGGGGGAGGGAGGAAGGAAGGAAGGAGGGAGGGAGGGAGGGAGGGAGGGAGGGGGGAGGAAGGAAGGAAGAGAAGGAAGGAAGGAAAAGGAAGGAAGGAAGAGGAAAAGAAAGGAAGGAAGAAGAGAAAAGAGAAAAAGGAAGGAAAGGAGGAGAAAAAGAGAGAGAAATGTATGAGAGGAGGGAAGAGAGAAAGAGAAGGAAGGAAGGAGAGACAAAAAGGGAGGGAAGAAAGAGAAATATGGAGAAAAAAGGAAGGGAAGGTTGGAAGAAAAGAGAGAGAAAAAGTATGAGAGGAGGGGAAGAGAGAAAGAGAAGGAAGGGGAGAGAAAGGAAGGGAAGGGAGGGGGAAGGGAAGGAAGGAAGAAGTGACAAAGAAAGGGAGAGAAGAAAGAGAAATATGGAGAAAACAGGAAGGAAAGCACGGAAGAAAAGAGAGAGAAAAGATATGAGAGGAGGGGGGGAGAAAGAGAAGGAAGGGGAAAGAAAGGAAGGGAAGGGAAGGGAAGGGAGGGAGGAGTGACAAAGAAAGGGAGGGACGAAAGAGAAATATGGAGAAAAAAAGAAGGAAAGGACAGAAGAAAAAAGAGAGAAAAGGTATGAGAGGAGGGGAGGAGAGAAAGAGAAAGAAAGTAGGCAAAAGGAAGGAAGGAAGGAAGGAAGGAAGGAGACAGTAAAGGAAGGGGAAGGGGAGGGTTTAAGGCCCCTTTTAGTGCATTAATTGTGTTTTGTTCTCTTTCCACCCCACTGTTACTATTTAATTGGTTTAAAAAATATACTGTGTTTTTCAAGCTTGACTAAAGTGTGTGATTGTGAGTTGCCGTGAGTCCTGGAGGGAGACAGATTGGGTAGACGTAAAGTTAACAACAACAACAATAATGTATGATGTGGATCTAATGCGCACCCTCATTTTGGCAAGGTCATATTGGATTCGAGTAAGCAAGGTATACAGAAAGGATTGGCTACTGACCTCTAGTATGTATGTATGTATGTATGTATGTATGTATGTATGTATGTATGTATGTATGTATGTATGCAGAGCTGAGATGAAACCACAAGAGGGCAGCAGAAGATCATATAGGAAGGATGAGCTACAGCCCTGAAGGCAGCAGTCAGGGCCCCCCAAGAGGGAGGCAAGGAGGGAGGGGGCCTTGGATGGAGAGGGAGGTTGTGGAAGTGTGTGTGTGTGGGGTGGGTACGATTGTGTGTGCCGGCCTCACCCTGAGGCTGAGAGAGAGTGACTTCCAAGGAAAGGCCCAATGAAGGAAGGGAAGGGAAGAAAGAGAAGGGGGGAAGGGACGAGGGACAAAAAGAGGAGTGAAGAAGAGAATGGAAGAGGAAGGAAAGGAACGAAGGAAGGAAGGAAGGGAGGGAGGGAGGGAGGGAAAGAAAAGGGAAAAGGAATGTAGAAAGGAGTGAAGAAGAAAAAAGAAGACAAGAAGAAGGAAGGAAGAGAAAGAGGGAAAGGAAAGGGTCGAGGGGCAAAAAGTGGAGTGAAGAAAGAAAAAGAAGAGAACGGAAGAGGAAGGAAGGAAGGAAGGAAGGGAAAAGGAGTGCAGAAAAGAGTGAAGAAAGAAAAAGAATGAAGAATGAAGGAAAAGGAAAAAGGAATACTGAAAGGAGTGAAGAAAGGAAGAGAAGAGGAAGGAAGGGAGGAAAAGAAAAGAGAGAGAAGAAAGTGAGGGAAGAAAGAGAAATATGAAGAAGAAGGAAGGGAAAGAAAAGGAAAAAAAGGAATGCAGAAAGGAGTGAAGAAAGAAAAAGAAGATAAGAGGAAGATAAAGAGGGAAAGGAAAGGTACAAAGGAAAACGGGAGTGAAGAAAGAAAGAAGATAAGGAAGATGAGAAGGAAGGAAGGAAGGAAGGAAGGAGGAAAAGGAGAAAAAGAGGAAGAAAGAGAGGGGAAAAGAAGAAGGAAGGAAGGAAGAAATGGGGAGGAAGGAAGGAAAAAGGAGGAAGGAAGGAAAGACAAAAAGAGGAAGGGAAGAAAGAGAAATATGGAGAAAAAAGGAAGGGAAGGAAAGGAAGAAAAGAGAGAGAAAAAGTATGAGAGGAGGGGAGGGGAGAAAGAAAAAGAAAGAGAAAGGAAGGAAGGAGAAGAAAGGAAGGAGAGAAGAGAAAAAAGGAAGGGAAGGGAAGAGAAAGGAAGGAAGAGAAAAGAAAAGGTAAGAGAAGGGAAGGAAAGGAAAGGAAAGAAAAAGTAAGGAAGGAAGGTAAGAAAAAAGGAAGGAAGGACGGAAGGAAGGAAGGTAAGAAAAAGGAAGGAGGGAGGGAAGGAGAAAGAAAAAGGAAGGAAGAAAGGAAGGTAAGAAAAAGGAAGGAAGGAAGGAAGGAAGGAAGGAAGGAGGAAGGAAGGAAGAGAAGAAGGGAGAAAAAAGGAAAAAGGAGAGGAAGAAAAGGAAGGAAAAAGAAGGAAAGAGGAAGGAAGGAAGGAAGGAAGGAAGGAAGAGAAGGAAGGAAGGAAGGAAGGAAGAAAAGAGAGATAAAAGGTATGAGAGAAGGGGAGGAGAGAAAGAGAAAGAAAGTAAGCAGAAGGAAGGAAGGAAAGAAGGAAGGAAGGAAGAAAAGAGAAATAAAAGGTATGAGAGAAGGGGAGGAGAGAAAGAGAAAGAAAGTAAGCAGAAGGAAGGGAAGGAAGGAAGGAAGGAAGGAAGGAAGGAAGGAAGGAAGGAAGGAAGGAAAGAGAGATAAAAGGTATGAGAGAAGGGGAGGAGAGAAAGAGAAAGAAAGTAAGCAGAAGGAAGGGAAGGAATGAAGGAAGGAAGGAAGGAAGGAAAAGGAAGGAAGGGGAGGAAGAAAGAGAAAGAAGAAGAGAGAAGGAAAGGAAGGAAGGAAGGAAGAAAAGAGAAATAAAAAGAGAGAGAAGGGAGGAGAGAAGAGAAAGAAGTAAGCAGAAGGAAGGAAGGAATGAATGAATGAATGAATGAAGGAAGGAAGGAAGGAAGGAAGAAAAGAGAGATAAAAGGTATGAGAGAAGGGGAGGAGAGAAAGAGAAAGAAAGTAAGCAGAAGGAAGGAAGGAAGGAAAGAAGGAAGGAAGGAAGAAAAGAGAAATAAAAGGTATGAGAGAAGGGGAGGAGAGAAAGAGAAAGAAAGTAGAAGGAGAAGGAAGGAAGGAAGGAAGGAAGGAGAAGAAAAGGAAAAAAAAGGAGAAAAGGAGGAAGGAAAGAGAAAAGAAAAAGAAGAAGGAAGGAAGGGAGAAAGGAGAGAAAAGGTATGACCGGAGAGGAGGAGAGAAAGAGAAAGAAGGGAAAAGAAAGGAAGGAAGAAATGAAGGAGAATGAGAAAGAAGAGAAGGGAAGGAAAAGAAAGAGAAAGAAGAGGAAAGGAAGAGAAAAGGGAAGAAAAAGGAAGAAAGAAGAGAGAATTTGGGTAGATACGCTAGGACTCATAATAATAGTCATAATAACGACTACTGTAAGAGTTGCCCACCTTAGTCAAAACAGGCAAACGAAACACAACTCCACTTAAATACAAATATTCCAGTATAAAACAATAAATGTGGTTCCCAAATGGGTCGGGATTGCCCCAGAAGTCCACCTTCTTCCCCCCTTTTTGCTCAACATGGTGTTTGCTGAACGCTCACATTTGCCCCTCCGGCGTGTAGGTCGAGCCCGTGATGCTGAACTCGTGCAAAGTGCAATGGATCCCCTCAATTTTCTCAACAACGAACATCTGTAAAATAATAATAATAATAATAATAGTAATAATAATAATAATAATAATAATAATAATAATAGTATTTCTTAAAGGCCTCTCTCTCTCCTCATGGCTCAAGGTGATGTTTACAATGTTTACACATAAATGGATACAAGAAGTTCAAATAATTCTGGGTTTGATATGGACTGTATTAAAATGAGACTCCTGGACAGGAAGATGGAGGCCAGGTGTGGATCAGGTTGTATCTTCCTGCTTGGCAGGAAGAAAGGGGTTGGACTGGATGACCTTGGGGGTCTCCTTCCAGCTCTTGGCACCTCTACTTCTCTGCGGCATGGTGAAGGACCATTGGGAACGAGAAGAAGGCGCTGCAGCACCGGCAGGCAGGGAAGCCAGCCAACAGCAGGCTTGATCCATTCGGCAAAGGAAGGCTTTTTGAAAAGACAAACCGCGGAGGTATGCAGAAGAGACACCATCCGATCCCTCCCGACAGATGGCCAACCCAACCCTCAAAGCAATGATGATATAATCATAACATCCTAGAATCAGAAGGGACCCCAAACGCTATGAAGTCCAACCCATTCTGCCCTCAAGGGAGACACCATCCGATCCCTTCTGACAGATGGCCACCCAACCTCATAACAATCATGATGATGATGATTATGATAATATAATGATATCCTGGAGTTGGAAGGGACTCCAAAGGCCATGCAGTCCAACCCCTTCTGCCTTAAAGGGAGACACCCTCCGATCCCTCCCAACAGATGGCCACCCAACCTCATAACAATCATGATGATGATGATAATATAATCATAACATCCTAGAATCGGAAGGGACCCCAAAAGCCATGAAGTCCAACCCCTTCGGCCCTCAAGGGAGACAACATTCGATCCCTCCCGACAGACAGCCACCCAACCTCATAATGATGATGATAATGATGATGATAATATAATCATAACATCCTAGAATCAGAAGGGACCCCAAATGCCATGAAGTCCAACCCCTTCGGCCCTCAAGGGAGGCACCATCCGATCCCTCCCGACAGATGGCCACTCAACCTCATAACAACCATGATGATTATTATTATGATAATGCTAATAATGCAGAAGAGAAACCATCCGATCCCTCCCGACAGATGGCCACCCAACCCTCAAAGCAATGACGATGATGATGATGATAATGATGATGATGATATAATCATAACATCCTAGAATCGGAAGGGACTCCAAACGCCATGAAGTCCAACCCCTTCAGCCCTCAAGGGAGACACCATCTAATCCCTCCCGATAGACGGCCACCCAACCTCATAACAACCATGATGATGATTATTATGATGATGCTAACAATGCAGAAGAGACACCATCCAATCCCTCCCGACAGATGGCCACCCAACCCTCAAAGCAATGATGATAATGATGATGATGATGATGATGATATAATCATAACATCCTAGAATCGGAAGGGACCCCAAAGGCCATGCAGTCCAACCCCTTCTGCCCTAAAGGGAGACACCATATGATCCCTCCCGACAGATGGCCACCCATCCTCATAACAATTGTGATGATGATGATGATGATAATGATAATATAATCATATCCTGGAGTCGGAAGGGACTCCAAAGGCCATGCAGTCCAACCCATTCTGCCTTAAAGGGAGACACCATCCAATACCTCCCGACAGATGGCCACCCAACCTCATAACAATGATGATTATGATGATTATGACAATATAATCGTTTCCTGGAGTCGGAAGGGACCCCAAAGGCCATGCAGTCCAACCCCTTCTGCTTTAAAGGGAGACACCATCCAATATCTCCCAAGAGATGGCCACCCAATCTCATAACAATTGTGATGATGATGCAGTCCATGCAGTCCAACCCCTTCCAACCCCTCCTGACAGATGGCCACCCAAGAAAGGAACAGAAGTCACAACAAACACACACACACAGAGGCCCCTCCTTCTTTGGTCGAGAGCCATCCAGGATCTTCCCGGGCCTTTCGTTGTGCATTTGCCTGTTTGGAAACAAACATCCTCCCTGCGTTTCGCAGCAGAAGCAGCCGGGCAAATATTTAACTTGCGGAACAAACCGGCAAAACCTTCTTCCCGCTGTTTAAACATTGGCTGTTATTTATTTAGCCAGGGAACTCCTGGCGGCGGAGCCTTAACAACCGGCACCCCGTTTCGAATGGCGTTGCACAGCCAAGGAGAAAGTATTTGCTATGTTCAGATCAGCTTTGTGGACGGAGGCTTAGTTCAAGCCGGGGACTGAGGGTAATCTCCCCATGGAAAGCCACGGCGCATGATCCGGCGTGTTTCATGTGCAAAGGTCTCTCTCCCTCCTTTCCTTCTTACATTCCCACTCTTGTCACAGAGGGAAAAGGCAATAACGCAACTTTCCGAGGATGTGCACGTGTTTTGAGTGGGATCCATCCATTAGCGTGTGACTATGACGACTGGCAATGCCACCTTCTCGCTTACTCACATGCGAATGGGTGGATGGATCCCACTCAAACACTTGCAGATCAGGCTTGCTCATGGCACCCTTGACTCTTGGTCAATCGACATTGGTTCTTTCCTCCCACCCAGGACACGATTCCACAGGCATATTATATACTCCGCTGGCTTTACTACCTTCAGATCCTCTGAAGATGCCAGGCACAGGTGCAGGCGAAACGAACAAAGGAGCAAATGCTACTAGAACGCATTGGCCACGCGGACTGGAAACCACACAACACTCCAGTAATTCCGGCCTTGAAAGCCTTCAACAATATATTATTATCATCATTCATCATTATTAATATTATAGAGGTTGGATGACCATCTGTCAGGGGGGATTATTATTATTATTATCATTATTATTATTATTGCGGGTCCTGTGCCCCAACACCGCTGACCAAAGGTAGGCGGTTCGAATCCGAGGAGCGGGGTGAGCTCCTGTCTGTGAGCTCCAGCTTCCCATGTGTGGACATGAGAGAAGCCTCCCACAGGATGGTCACACATCTAGGCAATGTCCCCTGGGCAACGTCCTTGCAGACTCCCAATTCTCTCACACCAGAAGCAACTCAAGTCGCTCTTGACACTCGCAAAAAAATTATTGTGGTTGCATGGCCATCTGTTGGAAGGGGTTTGATTGTGCTTTTCCTGCATGAAGGCAGAAGGGGGTTGGAGGAGATGGGCCCAAAAAGTCTCTTCCAATGATATCATTATTGGTATCACTATTATTATTATTGAGATTGGATGGCCATCTGTTAGAAGGGCTTTGATTGTGCTTTTCCTGCATGAAGGCAGAAGGCTGTTGGAGGGGTTGGGCCCAGGAGTCTCTTCCAATGATATCATTATCACTCTTATTATTGTTATTATTGTTATTATTATTATTGAGGTTGGATGGCCATCTGTCGGGGGTGTTTTGATTGTGGTTTTTCCTGCATGAAGACAGAAGGGGGTTGGAGGAGCTGGGCCCAGGAGTCTCTTCCAATGATATCATTATTAGTATTACTGTTATTATTATTATTATTATTATTATTGAGGTTGGATGGCCATCTGTTGGAAGGGCTTTGATTGTGCTTTTCCTGCATGAAGACAGAAGGGGGTTGGAGGGGACGGGCCCAGGAGTCTCTTCCAATGATATCATTATCACTCACTATTATTATTATTATTATTATTATTATTATTATTATTATTATTATTGAGGTTGGATGGCCATCTGTTGGGAGTGATTTGATTGTGCTTTCCTGCATGAAGACAAATGGGGGTTGGAGGGGATGGGCCCAGGAGTGTCTTCCAATAATATCATTATCACTATCACTATTATTATTATTATTATTATTGAGGTTGGATGGCCATCTGTTGGAAGGGCTTTGATTGTGCTTTTCCTGCATGAAGACAGAAGGGGGTTGGAGGGGACGGGCCCAGGAGTCTCTTCCAATGATATCATTATCACTCTCACTATTATTATTATTATTATTATTATTATTATTATTATTATTATTATTGAGGTTGGATGGCCATCTGTTGGGAGTGATTTGATTGTGCTTTCCTGCATGAAGACAAATGGGGGTTGGAGGGGATGGGCCCAGGAGTGTCTTCCAATAATATCATTATCACTATCACTATTATTATTATTATTATTATTATTATTATTATTATTATTATTATTGAGGTTGGATGGCCATCTGTTGGAAGGGCTTTGATTGTGCTTTTCCTGCATGAAGACAGAAGGGGGTTGGAAGGGATGGGCCCAGGAGTCTCTTCCAATGATATCAGTATCACTATTATTGAGGTTGGATGGCCATCTGATGGAAGGGTTTCGATTGTGCTTTTCCTGCATGAAGACAGAAGGGGGGTTGGACTGGATGGCCTCTAGAAGTCCCTTCTGACTCTATGATGCTTTCTGCAAACGTTTGTGATCCGGCCTCTGCATTGCGAGACCCTGGCATGGGGGGCCCGTCAAAGAGCACGAAACGGCTGGCCACGTGGTCGCGGGACTCACCCTGCAGACGGACATCTGGTTGGTGGTGAGGGTGCCGGTCTTGTCGGAGCAGATGACGGAGGTGCAGCCGAGGGTCTCCACGGAGGGGAGGCTGCGCACGATGGCGTTCTTCTTGGCCATGCGGCGTGTGCCCAGCGCCAGGCAGGTGGTGATGACGGCCGGGAGCCCCTCGGGGATGGCGGCCACAGCCAGGGCCACCGCAATCTTGAAGTAGTAGATGGCGCCACGCAGCCAGGAGCCCCCGTGGACAGGGTCGGCAAAGTGCCCGATGTTGATGACCCAGACGGCCACGCAGACCAGCGAGATGACCTTGGAGAGCTGCTGGCTGAACTCGTCCAGCTTCTGCTGCAGCGGCGTCTTCTCCGGCTCCGTGGCCGCCATCTGGTTCCGGATCTTCCCGATCTCGGTGAAGACCCCTGTGGCGATCACCACACCCACCGCCTTGCCGGCCGCGATGTTGGTGCCCTGTGGAGAAGCAACAATGGGGTGTGAGGGGTAGGCCGGAGGTCCCGTGTGGGCAAGCTTGAGAGCGTGTCCTCAGGACACAGGCCACCCCACTGGCATCGCACTTGCAAGCGACTCCCAGTTCAGAACAACGGGGCTAAGGCCACAGGAAGGGAGAGGAATCGCATATTAGGTACTATTATTAGTAGTAGGTAAAGGTAAAGGTTTCCGCTGACATTAGGTCTAGTCGTGTCCGACTCTGGGACTCTGGTGCTCATCTCCATTTCTAAACCAAAGAACCAGCGTTGTCCATAGACACCTCCAACGTCATGTCGCCAGCATGACTGCATGGAGTGCCGTTACCTTCCTGCCTAAGCGGTACCTATTGATCTCCTCATATTTGCATGTTTTCAAACTACTAGGTTGGCATAAGCTGGGGCTAACAGCGGGAGCTCACCCCACTCCCCAGATTTGAACCGCCGTCCTTTCGGTCAGCAAGTTCAGCAGCTCAGCGCTTTAACCCACTGCATCACCGGGGGCTCCTATTATTAGTAGTGGTATTAGAATATTATTACTATTTTATTATTAGTAGTAGTAGTAGAAGTAGTGGTATTATAATATTATTACTATTATTAGTAGTAGTAATAGTAGTGGTATTAGAATATTATTACTATTTTATTAGTAGTAGTAGTAGTAGTAGTAGTAGTGGTATTATAATTATTTATTACTATTAGTAGTAGTAATAGTAGTAGTTGTATTATATTATTATTATTAGTAGTAGTAGTAGTAATAGTAGTAGATGTATTATATTATTTTATTAGTAGTACTATTATATTTTTTTATTATTATTAGTAGTAGTAGTGGTATTAGAATATTAATATATAGTAGTAGTTGTTGTATTATATTAGTAGTAGTAGTAGTAGTAGTAGATGTGTTATATTATTATTATTATTTTATTATTATTAGTAGTATTATAATATTTTATTATTATTAGTAGTAGTAGTAGTAGTGGTGGTGGTGGCATTATAAATTAGTATTATTTCACTATTATTAGTAGTAGTGGTATTATAATATTATTATTTTATTACTATTAGTAGTAGTAATAGTAGTAGTTGTACTATATTATTATTAGTAGTAGTAATAGTAGTAGTAGATGTATTATATTATTATAATTTTATTAGTAGTAATAGTATAATATTATTTTATTAGTAGTAGTGGTGGTGGTGGTGGTGGTATTATAACATTAGTATTATTTTACTATTAGTAGTAGTAGTAGTAGTGGTATTATACTATTATTATTATTTTATATATAAATACAGACAGCCTCCGAGTTACAAATATTCGACTTAAAAACAACTCCTTGTTAGGAATGTGGAAATCTTATTTTCTGTGGCTCGGGAAACCAAGACCCAACAGGTTGCAATTTTAGGAGAAGGGATTCTACTGAAACATTAGGAAGAACTTCCCAACGGTCAGAGCGGTTCAGCAATTAAACATGCCACTGCTTTGGAGAATAGTGGAGGTTTGTAAAGAAAAGCTGAATGGCCATCTGTCGGGAGGGCTTGGATTGTGTCTTTTTGCCTGGCAGAAGCAGGTTGGACTGGATGACCCTGGATCTGCAGTGAACAGCATGAGTCCACAATAACCCCATTATATACAGCGCAGATGGGGCCAAAGAGCCAGGCTTTCCCAATAGGATGTAAAGTGTCCAGAGGAGGGACATCGGGAATTATCCTGAAGATACTTACGGAAAAAAGCATGTTCTTTTTATCCTGGTTGACGGCCCGGGGATCTGGAACGGGGTCCGTGTGCTTAATGACGGAGACGGATTCGCCTGCAAAGAGAGCGGTTGGTGAGGGAAGGACCCACCTGGGGGGAAAGGAGGAAGAAAGGAAGGAAAGAAGGGAGGGAGGGAGGAAAGAGAGGGGAAAGGATATCAAGGAATAATAGCCAGGAAAGGAGGGAGGGAGGCAGGACACTGTCAAAGGGAAGCTAAGTGAAGGAGGAAGGAAAGAAGGGAGGGGGGAAGGGAGGAAAAAAGGATGGGAAGGAAGGAAGAGGAAGGGAAAAAGAAGGGATGAAAGAAGGGAGGGAAGAAAGAAAGGAAGGAAGAAAAAGGAGGCAAGAGAACGGAAGGGCAAAGGGGTGTGCAGGAAAGAAAAAAGAGGAAGGAAAAGGACAGAGGAAAAGAAGGAAGGGAGGGAAGACAGGTAAGTAGGTAGGTAGGTAGGTAAGGAAGGAATAGGATGCAAGAGAACGGGAGGGCAAAGGGAGGGAAGGAAGGAAGGAAGGAAGGAAGGAAGGAAGGAAGGAAGGAAGGAAGGAAGGAAGGAAAAGGGGATGGGCGGGAAAGAAAAAGGAGAAAGGGAAAAGGACAGGGGAAAAGAAGGGAGAGAGAGAGGAAAAAAGATGGGAAGGAAGGAAAGGGAAGGGAAAAAAGAAGGGAGGAAGGAGGAAGGAAGGAAAGAAGGAAGGAAGGAAGGAAGGAAGAAGGAAAAGGAAAAGGAGGCAAGAAAGAGAGAACAAAGGGATGGGCAGGAAAGAAAAAGGAGAAAGGAAAAGGACAGGAAAAAAGGAAGGGAAGAAAGAAAGGAAGGAAGGAAGAGGAGAGGAAGGAAGGAAGGAAGGAAGGAAGAGGAGGCAAGAGAACAAAGGGATGGGCAGGAAAGAAAAAGGAGAAAGGAAAAGGACAGGGGGAAAGAAGGGAGGGAGAGAGGAAAAAAGATGGGAAGGAAGGGGAAGGGAAAAAAGAAGGGAGGAAGGGAGGGAGGGAGGGAGGGAGGGAAGGAGGAAGGAAGGAAGGAAGGAAGGAAGGAAGGAAGGAAGGAAGGAAAAGGAGGCAAGAGAACAGAAGGGCAAAGGGATGGGCAGGAAAGAAAAAGGAGGAAAGAAATGGACAGAGGAAAAAAGGAAGGCAAGACAGAAAGGAAGGAAGGAAGGAAGGAAGGAAGGAAGGAAGGAAGGAAGGAAGGAAGGAAGGAAGGGGAGGCAAGAGAACAAAGGGATAGGCAGGAAAGAAAAAGGAGAAAGGAAAAGGGCAGGGGAAAAGAAGGGGGGAGAGGAAAAAGATGGGAAGGAAGGAAGGGGAAGGGGAAAAAGAAGGGTTGAAGGGAGGGAGGG
>NW_026844589.1:9911561-10064061 GCF_025583915.1 Anolis sagrei ordinatus | reverse complement strand
AATTGGTCTGAGAAAACTAACCGTGTCGGCTTCGGCCACACCCATCGTCCACAATGCCAAGGCTCCCTCCCATGTTGACCTATGGGGAGGTTGCGCACACAAAGGCGCCTGGGCGTGAACCCCTAAACAACTCCCCACCCTTACGCTGCCATTCTCCTTCACCTGGAAGGGGTTTGGGTGGGGCTGGATACCTGCCGGGCGGGGATGCCAGGAATGCCCCATTGGCGCAAATGGAATGCTCGCCTTTGGGGGCTCAATGGCCTCGCCCCAATCCGGCTGCGCATGAGACCCACGTCACACGGCAATCCCGTTAGCGCTGAAGTGCTCCCCTTGTGTCCAATGCCAAAAATGCAATAATGGAGTCCAATGCCTACAAGGTACTCATTGAGTCCAATGCACCCATCAAGCACAATGCCTAAAGTTTACTAATGGGGTTGAATGCACCCCTTGAGTTCAATGCATTAAGTGGATTCATTTAGTGCAATGCATTTCATGTACTCAGTGAGCCCAACGCACCAACTGAGCTCAAAGCACCCATTGAGTCCAATGACTAAAGTTTACTAATGGGGTTGAATGCACCCCTTGAGTTCAATGCATTAAGTGGATTCATTTAGTGCAATGCATTTCATGTACTCAGTGAGCCCAACGCACCAACTGAGCTCAAAGCACCCATTGAGTCCAATGACTAAAGTTTACTAATGGAGTTAAGTGCACCCCTTGAGTTCAATGCATTAAATGGATTCATTTAGTGCAATGCATTTCATGTACCCAGTGAGCCCAATGCACCAAATGAGCTCAATGCACCCATTGAGTCCAATGACTAAAGTTTACTAATGGAGTTAAGCGCACCCCTTGAGTTCAATGCATTAAATGGATTCATTTAGTGCAATGCATTTCATGTACTCAGTGAGCCCAATGCACCAAATGAGCTCAATGCACCCATTGAATCCAATGACTAAAGTTTACTAATGGAGTTAAGCGCACCCCTTGAGTTCAATGCATTAAATGGATTCATTTAGTGCAATGCATTTCATGTACCCAGTGAGCCCAATGCACCAAATGAGCTCAATGCACCCATTGAGTCCAATGACTAAAGTTTACTAATGGAGTTAAGCGCACCCCTTGAGTTCAATGCATTAAATGGATTCATTTAGTGCAATGCATTTCATGTACTCAGTGAGCCCAATGCACCAAATGAGCTCAATGCACCCATTGAATCCAATGACTAAAGTTTACTAATGGAGTTAAGCGCACCCCTTGAGTTCAATGCATTAAATGGATTCATTTAGTGCAATGCATTTCATGTACCCAGTGAGCCCAATGCACCAAATGAGCTCAATGCACCCATTGAGTCCAATGACTAAAGTTTACTAATGGAGTTAAGCGCACCCCTTGAGTTCAATGCATTAAATGGATTCATTTAGTGCAATGCATTTCATGTACTCAGTGAGCCCAATGCACCAAATGAGCTCAATGCACCCATTGAATCCAATGACTAAAGTTTACTAATGGAGTTAAGCGCACCCCTTGAGTTCAATGCATTAAATGGATTCATTTAGTGCAATGCATTTCATGTACCCAGTGAGCCCAATGCACCAAATGAGCTCAATGCACCCATTGAGTCCAATGACTAAAGTTTACTAATGGAGTTAAGCGCACCCCTTGAGTTCAATGCATTAAATGGATTCATTTAGTGCAATGCATTTCATGTACTCAGTGAGCCCAATGCACCAAATGAGCTCAATGCACCCATTGAATCCAATGACTAAAGTTTACTAATGGAGTTAAGCGCACCCCTTGAGTTCAATGCATTAAATGGATTCATTTAGTGCAATGCATTTCATGTACCCAGTGAGCCCAATGCACCAAATGAGCTCAATGCACCCATTGAGTCCAATGACTAAAGTTTACTAATGGAGTTAAGCGCACCCCTTGAGTTCAATGCATTAAATGGATTCATTTAGTACAATGCATTTCATGTACCCAGTGCGCCCAATGCACCAAATGAGCTCAATGCACCCATTGAGTCCAATGACTAAAGTTTACTAATGGAGTTAAGCGCACCCCTTGAGTTCAATGTATTAAATGTAGCCCTTCCATTCACCGCACCCATTGAGTTCAATGTCAAAAGTGTACTAATGGAGTTTGTTTTTTCTTTGTTTGTTTGTTTGTTTTGTCGTGTCAGGAGCGACTTGAGAAACTGCAAGTCCCTTCTGGTGTGAGAGAATTGGCCGTCTGCAAGGACGTTGCCCAGGGAACACTGCCCATATGTTTTTGATGTGTTACCATCCTTGTGGGAGGCTTCTCTCATGTCCCCGCATGAGGAGCTAGAGCTGACAGAGGGAGCTCATCCGCGCTCTCCCCAAATTCGAACCTGTGACCTGTCGGTCTTCAATCCTGCCGGCACAAGGGTTTAACCCACTACAACACCGGGGGCTCCACTAATGGAGTACAATGCCTAAAATGTCCTCACTGAGCTCAATGCACCCATTGAGCCCAATGCCTAAAGTTTAGTAATGGGGTTCAGTGCAGCCCTTGAGTTCAATTCATTAAATGGACTCATTGAGTACAATGCATGTCATATACTCATTGAGTCCAATGCACCAAATGGGCTCAATGCACCCAACATGGTTGGTGAGGACGAGGGACAGGGCCTTCTCGGTGGTGGCCCCCTTCCTGTGGCATTCACTCATTGAGTTCAATGCATGTCATATACTCATTGAGTCCAATGCACCAAATGGGCTCAATGCACCCAACATGGTTGGTGGGGACGAGGGACAGGGCCTTCTCGGTGGTGGCCCCCTTCCTGTGGCATTCACTCATTGAGTTCAATGCATGTCATATACTCATTGAGTCCAATGCACCAAATGGGCTCAATGCACCCAACATGGTTGGTGGGGACGAGGGACAGGGCCTTCTCGGTGGTGGCCCCCTTCCTGTGGCATTCACTCATTGAGTTCAATGCATGTCATATACTCATTGAGTCCAATGCACCAAATGGGCTCAATGCACCCAACATGGTTGGTGGGGACGAGGGACAGGGCCTTCTCGGTGGTGGCCCCCTTCCTGTGGCATTCACTCATTGAGTTCAATGCATGTCATATGCTCATTGAGTCCAATTGCATTGAGTCCAATTGCTATGGAAATGGTTTATGGATAAGCTTAATGGAGCCTACAATTACAGAACTCGACGGGACGAGGCCACCAGACTGGATCTATTTTTTAGTAGACTTGATTGTATTAATTTAATGCTTTTAACTATTTATAATTATTGATTTTGACGTGTATTTTATTGTATTTTATGTGTAGGCATCAAATATGTGCCGGCTGGAAGCTGCCCTGAGTCTAAAGTTTACTAATGGAGTTGAGTGCACCCTTTGAGTTGAATGCACTCAATGGACTCATTGAGTTCAATGCAGTAAATGCACCCCTTCCATTCCCTGCACCCATTGAGTTCCTTGGCAAAAGTGTACTAATGGGGTACAATGCCTAAAATGTACTCATTGAACTATATCCACCCATTGAGCCCAATGCTTAAAGTTTACTAATGGAGTTTAATACACATTTGAGCTCAATGTATGTATTAAATGTAGTCATTGAGTCCAATGGAAGCTTTGATGCAATAACGCTTTTGTTTACAACGAAGGAATTTGAATTATGCAGCAACTGCAATGCATACTTTTTGGGGCCAAATTACAAAGCATGCCCTTTTTGCGCATGACAATATCCTTTTGGAGGGTTTCAGGATTTTGGAAATTAAGGTGTGCATTCGATTCGATGGCGCATGAAACTCGGGCTGCTTCGAGTCTCCTTGTGGGGAGAAATAAATACTACAACAACGACAACATAATGCGGTGTCTTTCAAAGATGGCCTTAACCAGGCTTTAACCCCATCCTTTAGGATTGAAGCAAAGTCCATTATTCTGCCCCGCCCCACCCCAAATCTACCCTCGACTCATGGATGAGTCCAATGTAGTGCTATGTCTCAAGCAGAGACTGGATGGCCATCTGTTGGGGGTGCTTTGATGGTCCTTTTACGCCTGGCAGAAAGAAGGGGGCTGGACTGGGTGGTCTTTAGAGTCTCTTCCAACCCTATGGAAACTCTGGAGTTTTTCCAGGCCTCCCCATCTCTAATTCAGATCATCTTTCCTGTTGAGGAGAAGAACGGAGAGTGTTATTTGAACGAGAAGTACTCACAAAGGAAACGAACGCAGCCATAAGGAGGATGCGCACCAAGAGATCCTCAAATTGCTCCAAGATGAGTTCCAGAAGGGACTTCCCTAAGAATGAGAGAAGAATAGGAAAAATTTAGAATACCGAATGATACACAAGGCGACAATTCTGCAAATGAAGGCCTGCTCCCATACTTGGAAGGACAGTCGTGTCTCCTCCCCATTTCCAGGGCATTGGATGACTGGCGGGTTCAACGTAAGAAGTTCTCCCTAGGAATCTTGACCGTCAGCTTCCAATGCTAAAGTCTAGTTCTACAACTTCTATGATCCCCAGGTGGTTAACCTCATTATTTCAACAGTGTAGAAACCCTAACTCTGAAGACAGGACAACTGAGGGACCTACCTTCTTCAGCGGGAAGTTCTACAGGTTTCCGATGGAAGATCCAAAAGCAGCCACAATGGAACAAGAGAAGGAGAAACAAAGACAGGAGTTATTGATTCACAAAGGCATGGACCGTATCAAAGCACAACAAATACGATTTGTCATAACACACTGGTGGTATCTCCTCCAACTTCCTCTCAGAGCTGAGCCCTATCTTCTCCACCTTCTTCTCAGACCTGAGCTCCATCTTCTCCACCTTCTTCTCATACCTGAGGCCTATCTTCTCCACCTTCCACTCAGACCTGAGCCCTATCTCCTCCAACTTCCTCTCAGACCTGAGGCCTAGCTTCTCCAACTTCTTCTCAGGCCGGAGACCTATCTTCTCCAACTTCCTCTCACATCTGAGCCCTATCTCCTCCAACTTCTTCTCAAACTGGAGGTCTATCTTCTCTGACTTTCTCTCCGACCTGAGCCCTATCTTCTTTAACATTCTCTCACACCTAAGGTCTATCTCATCCAGCTTCCTCAAAGATCTGAGGCCAATCTTTTCCAACTTCCTCTCACACCTGAGGCCTATCTTCTCGACCTTCCCCTCAGACCTGTGCCCTATCTCCTCCCTGTCTGACCTGAGTTCTATCTTCTCCAACTTCCTATCAGAACATAGACCTATCTCCTCCAACTTCTTCTCAGGCCAGAGACCTATCTTCTCCAACGTCCTCTCCGATCTGAGCCCTATCTCCTCCAACTTCTCAGACTGGAGGTCAATCTTCTCCAACTTCCTCTTCGACCTGAGACCTATCTTCTCCAACTTCCTATTAGAACACAGGCCTATCTCCTCCAACTTCTTCTCAGGCTGGAGACTTATCTTCTCCAACTTCCTCTCAGATCAGAGCCCTATCTCCTCCAACTTCTTCTCAGACCGGAGGTTTATCTTCTCCAACTTCCTCTCAGATCTGAACCCTATCTTCCCCAACTTCCTCTCCAACATGTCTATCTTCTCCAACTTCCTCTCCGACCTGAGCCCTATCTACTCCAACTTCCTATCAGAACATAGGCCTATCTCCTCCAACTTCTTCTCAGGCCTGAGACCTATCTCCTTCAACTCCCTATCAGAACATGGGCCTATCTCCTCCAACTTCTTCTCTGGCTAGAGACCTATCTCCTCCAACTTCCTATCAGAACATAGGCCTATCTCCTCCAACTTCTTCTCAGGCCTGAGACCTATCTTCTCCAACTTCTTCTCAGGCCTGAGTCCTATCTCCTCCAACTTCCGCTCAGACCTGAGGTCTATCTTCTCCAACTTCTTCCCAGAATGCAGGCCTATCTTCTCCAAAACCCTGACTGGTAATTTCCTACCAAGCCGTTTTCTCAGGCTTGGTTCCACCTGAAATGTCCTTGACGTTGAGTTTTCTCCATAGAAATGGACGTGGGAGACCTAAAGGGCCCTTGGCTTGCCCAGTGCTGGGCCGCTTTCAATTGTTTATTTTCCTTCTTCTCCCTGTAACCTTTGATGAAGACAATACACCATTCACAAAGGTGGAGAGGATCCAGGATGTCCTGTTCGCCATTCCATGAAGGTGTACGAACTTCCCGCAGTTTAGGGAAAGCAGCGTGGCCCCAAAAGGAAGGAAGGAACCCCATTCAGAGATGCAGCGTTTTCTCTACAAAGGTCTACCAAGTCTACCATGGAAGCAGAAATGAGCCAACGGAGCACAGGGAAGCAAATGGGGCCCATTCCCAGCCGCAAATATTTCGGAAAGAGGAATAGATATGTAAGCATAATAAAGATATATAGTTCACAAAACCGCTGTGCCAAAATAAAAACTGTTTTGTCATTTACTCCTTCGGAAATATTTTGAAGATTTACTCAAGGAAGGAAGGAAGGAAGGGAAGGAGGAAAGGATTCGCCCCAAATAAATAAAGTTATATAGGCCTAAATATAGTCATAAAATTAACTCGGGTCATAAAATTTGGCTCAGTATCTGAAGTATCTGAAGAGCTGCAAGGGAAGAAGGAAGGAAGGGCAGAAGGGAGGGAGGGAAGGAAGAAGAAGGAGGGAAGGAAGGAGAAAGGAAAGAGGGGAAAGGGAAGAAGAAAGGAAGGAAGGACAAAGAAGGAGGAGGAAGAGAAGGAAGGAAAAGGGAGGGAAAAGGAGAGGAGGGAAGGGAGGGAGGGTGGAAAGAGGAAAGGGAGGGTGGGAGGGAGGAAGGAAGGAAAAGGAAGAAGAAAGGAGGAAGGGAGGAAGAAGGTGGGAAAGGAGAGAGAAAGAAGAAGAAGGGGATGAAGGAAGAGGAGGGAAGGAAGGGGGAAGAAAGGGAAGAAGGAGACAAGGGAGGAAGGGCGGGAGGGAGGAAGGGAAGAAGGAAGGAATGGAGGGAGGGATGGGGGAGGAAGGGAAGGGGGTGGGAGTTAGAAGGAAGGGAAAAAGGAGGGAGGCGGAAGTGAAGACGGAGGGAAGGGAGGAGAAGGAAGGAAGGAGAAAGGAAGAGGGAGGAGGAGAAAGGAAGGAAGAAGAAAAGAAGGGAGGGAGGAAAGAGAAGAAGGAAGAAGGAAGGAAGGAAGGAAGGAAGCAAGGAAGAAAAGAAGGAAGGAAGAAGAAAAAGAAGGAGGGAGGGAAGAAGAGAAGGGGAAGAGAAAGAAGGAAGAAAGGAAGGAAGGAGGAGGAAGGAAGGAAGGAAGGAAGGGAGGAGAGGAGGGGAAGGGAAGAAGGAAAGAAAAGAAGGAAGAAGAGAAAGGAGGAGGAGAGGAAGGAAGAAGGAAGGGAAGAAGGAGGGAGGAGAGAAAGAAGAGTAGAGAAGGAAGGAGAGATGGAAAGAGAAGACTTGTAGGCAGGGAGGGATTAAATACATTAAGGGATTGAGTTAGTTAAAAGGAAAGTAAACGAATGAAATAAAATAAGTAAGAAGAAGGAAGGAAGGATAGAATGAAGGAAGTGGGAATGGGATGGGGGAGGGAATAAGGGAAGTAATGTGAGGGAGTGGAGAGGGAGGTATGGATGGAGTGAAATAAGGACGATCATTGAATAATTCGTGGTTTTATGGAGGAAAGAAAGGGAGAGAAGAAAAGAAGGAGAAAAGAAAGAAGGGGAGAAGGAAGGAAGGAAGGAAGACGGAAGGAAGGAAGGAAGGAAGGAAGGAAGGAAGGAAGGAAGGAAGGAAGAGTTATTCCACATAAGAAAGATCTATAGGCATCACTCTGGTCATAAAACCTCTGTACTCGAAATAATATCATTTATGCCTTGGAAAACATGTTTTATCATTTTGCTTATGGATGGATGGAGGAGGAGGAGGAGAAGAAGGAGAAGGAAAAGGAAGGGAGGGAAGTTTACCCCATAATAAAGACATCGTGTATAGGCATATCTTACTTAACAAAACTTCCGTCTCCAAAATAATAGCTGCAATGCCACTTACTTCTTAGAAAGCATGTTTAAGATTCACAGGAAGGAAGGAAGGAAGGAAGGAAGGAAGGAAGGAAGGAAGGAAGGAAGGAAGGAAGGAAGGAAGGGAAAAGGGTGAGACTTGGGTCTCAATGGCCAACTTCTTCCCAGGACGGCACAGGTTAAACTATCCAGAGACTAAACTTCTCGGGGGATTAATTTGGCGGAAGAAAGGGAAGTCACACTGCCGGGCGAACTGGTCTGTTTGACTAATGCTGACATTTTCGGGCCTGCCAAGTCAAACAAGCGTCCTGTTTGCAAAGGGAATCCCCACTGCCTGGTGAAGGGAGAAAGACACAATCCGATCCCTCGCAACAGAGGGCCAGCCAGCAGGTCGCTTTCACACGTCCTCTTTTTTTCTAGCTACTCTGCCCTCCACCTGGACACTCAGCTCCTCTGTATGCAGCCGAGAATTGTGTTGGCGTTTTTTGCTGCCGTATCACACTCTCGGCTCATGTTCAGCACCAAGACCCTTAGATCCTCTTCCCATACGCCCCCCCTGCCCTGCCCCATCCTCTACCTGTGTGCATTGCATGTTTTTCCCTATTGACATTTGCTATGTGAGTCTTGGCCTGACTCTCTAATTATTATTACTATTATTATTATTAAATTATAATTATATAATAATATATGGCAATTATTATTATAATATAATATAATTATATTATATTATTATTATATTGTTTTGGGAATCTTGGCCTAGTTCTCTCTCTATTGTTGTTGTTGTTTGGTTTGTCTTAACCTAGCTATTATTATTATTATTATTATTATTATTATTATATTTCTTTGGTTAGTCTTGCCCTGACTCTCTCTAATTATGATTATTATATAATCATATAATATAATATAGTTATATATAATAATAATAAATTATAAAATAATTATTATATTATATATAAAAATAATATTATATTATTACATAATATAATTATATTAGTATTATTATTATAGTATTGTTTTGTGAATCTTGGCCTCGTTCTCCCTCTATTGTTGTTGTAGTTTGGTTTGTCTTACTCTAGCTCTCATTATTATTATTATTATTATTATTATTATTATTATTATTATTATATTTCTTTGCTTAGTCTTGCCCTGACTCTCTCTAGTTATTATTATTATATAATATTATATTATAATATAGTTGTATATAATAATAAATCATAAAATAATTATTATATTATATATAAAATATAATAAAAATTATTATATAATATAATATTAGTATTATTATAATAATAATATTGTTTTGTGAATCTTGGCCTCGTTCTCTCTCTAGTGTTGTTGCTTGGTTTGTCTTGCCCTAGCTCTCTCTATTATTATTATTATTATTATTATTATTATTATTATTATTATTATATCTTTGGTTAGTCTTTCCCTGACTCATTATTATTATTATTATTATTATTATTATTATTATTATTATTATATACAATTATATAGAATACATTATAATAATTTTATTATATATAATTATATATATAATAATTATAATAATACTTATGTAATACAATTATATTATTATTATATTTGTTTTGTGAATCTTGGTCTCGTTCTCTCTCTATTGTTGATTGGTTTGTCTTGCCCTAGCTCTCTTTATTATTATTGTAATTCTTATATTTCTTTGGTTAGTCTTGCCCTGACTCTCTCTAATAATAATAGTAAGCATAATTATATAATTATATATAATATAATTAGAATTAATTATATAATAATTATTATATATAATTATATTACATAATAATAAGAATAATACAATATAATTATATATTTTATATATTTTATTATAATATTTATTTTGTGAATCTTGGCCTCGTTCTCTCTCTATTGTTGTTGTTGTTTGGCTAGTCTTGGCCTAGCTCTCTCTAATGATTACTATTATTATTATTACTATTATTACTGTTATTATTACCCACCTCTCCTTGCAGCTCGAATCAAAACATTATGATACGACACAACACTATTATTGTATTATTACATTATATTATATTATCAGTATATTACAATTATTATATTATAATATATAATATTGTTGTTGTTCATTCGTTCTGTCGTTTCTGACTCTTCGTGACTTCATGGACCAGTCCATATATAATGTAATACCAATACATTATTATATTATATTACAATTATATTATAATATATAATATACATATATTATATATATTATTATTATTAGTGGTAGGCTTCTCAATTTGCACAACCTTCTGCACAACCGTTCCGTAACTGGCTTTGTTTACAATTTGGGGGAATTGTATCAGGAAGCCGTTCCTAGAACACACCTGAAAGCGGTGTTTCGGTGAGCCGTGGCAGTTCAAGTGGTGTCAAACTGTGTTAACCCTACAGTGCAGACACATCCAAACAGCGCCTTTTTGCTGCAGGATTTGACAATGGGTGCCACAGTTCCCTTGCTTTTGGATCACTCGCAGCCTCTGTTTGGTGACTTTCCAAACCCGAAAAGCCAAAGCAGAGAAGACAATCACCTGTCAAGGGCCGGAAGAAGAGAAAGAGCAGAGCCTCCTCCCAAGCTTTCGGAAAGAATAAATTGTTATTGTAATGCGCTCGGGGATTCATCCCTGGCCTGGGATGCAAAAGCCACTCCAGGCACCAAAAAGGGGGCTCTGCCTTGCCTCAGACGCAGCTTGACAGCTTCGGCAAACCTGGGAAGGGATTTCCCAGCCCTGTTTATGTGCAAGGCAGGAAGACGCCACCTGATCCCTCCCGACAGATGGCCATCTGGATTTTGTTTAAAATCCATCTCATAGAAGCGTAGAATCCAAAAGATGAAAGGGACCCCAAGGACCATCTAGACCAACCCCCTCCTGCCATTCACCAAGGACACCACCCAATCCTTCCTGACAGATGGCCATCTGATGGTGTCTCCCTTTATGTCAGGGCAAGGTTGGACTGGATGACCTTTGGGTCCCCCACTGACTCTAGGACTCTATGGCACATCTTTCCAACAGAGGCTGGATGGTTGTCAGCCAGGAGGCCTTTGATAGTGTTGAAACAGGATTGGACTGGATGACCTTTGGGAGTTCCCCACTGACTCTAGGATTCTTTGGCACATCTTTCCAACAGAGGCTGGATGGTCCTCTGCCAGGAGGGCTTGGATGGTGTTGGACTGGATGACCTCTGGGGTCCCCCACCGATTCTAGGATTCTATGGCACAGCTTTTCAACAGAGGCTGGATGGTTGTCTGCCAGGAGGGCTTGGATGTTGTTGCGTTAGACTGGATGACCTTTGGCACATCTTTCCAACAGAGGCTGGATGGCCCTCTGCCAGGAGGGCTTGGATGGTGTTAGACTGGATGACCTCTGGGGTCCCTCACTGACACTAGGATTCTTTGGTACATCTTTCCAACAGAAGTTGGATGGCCCTCTGCCAGGAGGGCTTGGATGGTGTTAGACTGGATGACCTCTGGGGTCTCCCAATGACTCTAGGATTCTTTGGCACATCTTTCCAACACAGGCTGGAGGGTCCTCTGCCAGGGGGGCTTGGATGGTGTTGGAACAGGGTTGGACTGGATAACCTTTGGAATCCCCCACTGATTTAGGATTCTTTGGCACATCTTTCCAACAGAAGCTGGATGGCCCTCTGCCAGGAGGGCTTGGATGGTGTTGGACTGGATGATCTCTGGGGTCCCCCACTGACTCTAGGATTCTTTGGCACCTCTTCCCAACAGAAGCTGGATGGTTGTCTGCCAGGAGAACTTGGATGGTGTTGGGTTGGACTGGATGACCTCTGGGGGTCCCCACTGACTCTAGGATTCTAGGCAGATTCTGGGCACAAAAATCAGCAGACAACGGAGGCGCTCGCCTCTTCCCGCCGTGACAAATCCATAAAGCGCCCCGTCTCCATGGTTACGCCGGGGGGCCCCCATCTGCCGCCAACTCACACAACAGGTTCGGCTGCTTTCTCGACACGCGCGCACGGCAGCGGCCACAGAAACAGCAGCAGCAGAGGCACCCAGGCACATCATCCCCGGCCAGGCCTGACGGAGGAGAACGCCACGTCGCCCGTCTTTCAAGACACAAACGGGCAGGGCAACAAAAAGTCCAGTGCACAGAGAGAGGATGGGCCTGGAAACAGGTGAAAGGGACACTGGGCAGGAGCCAAGAGAGTCCCGTGTCCCTTTCACTTGGGGAAAATAGGCCTTGACACCTGGGAGTTGTAGTTCGCTGGGATTTATAGTTCACCTACAATCAAAGAGCATTTGAACGATGGACTTGAACCAAACATGGCACACAGAACCCCCATGACCAACAGAATATGCTGGAAGGGTTTGGTGTGCATGGACCTTGAGTTTGGGAGTTGTAGTTACTGGGATTTATAGTTCACCTACAATCAAAGAGCATTCTGAACCACACCAGCAATGGAATTGAACCAAACTTGGCAGACAGAACTCCCATGATTAACAGAATATGCTGGAAGGGTTTGGTGGGCACTGACCTTGAGTTTGGGAGTTGTAGTTCGCCTACATCCAGAGAGCACTGTGGACTCAAACCGTAATGGGTCTGGATCAAACTTGGCACAAATACTCAATATACTCAAATATGAACGCTGGTGGAGTTTGGGAAATACAGACTTCGACATTTGGGAGTTGTAGTTGCTGGGATTTATAGTTCACCTACAATCAAAGAGCATTCTGAACACCACCAGCAATGGAATTGAACCAAACTTGGCAGACTGAACTCCCATGATTAACAGAATATGCTGGAAGGGTTTGGTGGGCACTGACCTTGAGTTTGGGAGTTGTCGTTCACCTACATCCAGAGAACACTGTGGACTCAAACAATGATGAGTCTGGACCAAACTTGGAACGGATGCTCAATATGCCCAAATGTGAACAAACACTGGTGGTGTTTGGGGAAAATAGGCCTTGACATTTGGGAGTTGTAGCTGCTGGGATTTATAGTTCGCCTACAATCAAAGAGATTGTGAACCCCAACAATGATGGAACTGGGCCAAACTTCCCACACAGAACTTCCATGACCAACAGGACCAAAGTTGGCACAGAACTCCCATGATCAACAGAAAATCCTGGAAAGGTTTGGTGGGCATTGACCTGAAGTTTGGGAGTTGTAGTTTACCTACAACCAGAGAGCATTGTGACTCAAACAATGATGGATCCGGACCAAACTTGGCACAAATACCCAGTATGCCCAAATGTGAACACTGGTGGAGTTTGGGGAAAATAGAATCTTGACATTTGAGAGTTGTAGTTGCTGGGATTTATAGTTCACCTACAATCACAGCAGGAGGAGGTCTTTCGATGGGAGGATTCGCAGTCTCTTTCCACAAAGGAAGAGAAGGACAAGCAGAGAGATCTTCAGCCTTCTCTGCCAAAGGGGTTCCTAAGACCATCAGAAATATTTGTTTCCTGGTGGTCTTTGGCGACCTCTCTGAAACATCCTTGCGATCCTGACCGACAGGTTGAGAAACACTGATATTATGCATATGAAAAGGATCTAGGAGTGTTGATGGACCCCAAGCTGAACATGAGCCGAGAGTGGGATGCAGCAACGCAAAAGGTCAATGTGATTCCCAGGGACTTGAGGCACCCCCGGCCTTTCTCCGGCCTCATTTGCAGCTTGAGAGCTGCAACCACAGTTGTCATAGATCCGGAAAGCGGCGCTCGCTCAGGGCAACGGACTCATGCGCTCCCCGGAAACCGCAGCACTTCCTTTGCATTCAGCTGGAGCCTTTTGCGAGAGAGAGAGAGAGAGAGAGAGAGAGAGAGAGAGAGAGGCTTCCCCTCTTGCTTTGAGTGAGGGTTTCCTCTCCGTAGAGGGGCCTCCTACCCAGGGCCACCCATCAAAGCCCTCTCGACAGATGGCCACCCCGCCTCTCTGCCTCCAAACCTCCAGTCCTGCCCTAGTCAAAGCCCTCCAGACAGATGGACATCCAGACGAGTGGACCACAGAAGCCCAGTGCTGGAAGCCCCCCCAAAAGCCACCCAGTCCATCCCTCTCCAAAATTACGTGTCGATCAAATCCACAGCGACTGAAAACACTGGCAGCTTTCCCACACCAGAACCACAAGAACCATGCTACCCATTGTCTAGGAGATAATGACTCGCCATTAGCTATTAATTATAAATGGTTTAATTAGCAGTTGCAGAAGGCACAAAGTAAGCTTGGCTGATGCGTTGTAGCGTGGAGCTGAATTGGGTTGTTACAATATTGACGATTTTTATAATATCCGATATCCGCCTCGAAGCTTCAAAAGTCCAACCCTATCCTGACATGGAGGAAGACACCATCCGATCCCTCCCAACAGAGGACCATAAAGTCCAACCCCTCTAGATAGCTAGATGGATGGATGGAGAGTTGGAAGAGACCCAACGGTCATCCAGTGTAACCCTATCCTGACATAGAGCAAGACACCACCCGATCCCTCCCGAAGGAGGGCCATCCAGTCCAACCCCTCTAGATAGGCAGATGGATGGATGGAGTTGGAAGAAACCCAAGGGATATCCACTCCAACCCTATCCTGACGTGGAGGAAGACACCATCCGATCCCTCCCGACCGAAGGCCATCCAGTCCAACCCCTATAGATAGGTAGATGGATGGATGATTGGGTAGACTCTTAAGAGTTGGAAGAGACCCAAGGGTCATCCAATCCAACCCTATCCTGACATGGAGGAAGACACCATCTGATCCCTCTCGACTGAAGGCCATCCAGTCCAACCCCTCTAGATAGGTAGATGGATGGATGGATGATGGGATAGACTCTTAGAGTTGGAAGAGACCCAAGGGTCATCCATTCAAACCCTATCCTGACATGGAGCAAGATACCACCCAATCCCTCCCGATGGAGAGTCATCCTGTCCAACCCCTCTAGATAGGCAGATGGATGGATGGATGGACTCGTAATGTATAGCCGGCGGCTTCGTAAGTACTGGAACTGAGGGAGAAGTGGAGGAACAGCAAGGAACACGGGCTCCCTCTCCCAAAACCACAGGACTGTTCATCTCCTGTGATGATTGGGTTGTCCATCAAAGTGTTCGTCTAGGAAAACAGCATTTGTTCCCACCAGGCCTCCGAACCTTGTGCAGGACTGCTGGGCTCATTCGCACCAAAAGCAGAAGGCACTATCCCTGCCCATCTCTGTCATCGGGACCCGTTTCCCATTCCGAAAGGACAAGACCTCTGTAGTGATACAGCATTTCGGTGTCATCACATTGCGGCATGATGGCGTCATGACATTTTAGCTAGTACTGCATTTATAGCACTATAGCGGTGCGCCGTGATAGCACTTCCCCAATAATTTTAAGCCAGTGTAGTATGGCAGCCATATAGCATTGTGCTGTTAAAGAACTTCCCCTAAATTTTAATCCACTGTAGCGTTGTGGCACTGTAGTGTCATGGCATTATAGCGTTGTGACGCTATAGTGTTATGGCATTATGGAAAGTGCAATAATGCTACAGTGCCACAATGTTACAGTGGATTAACCTTTAAGGGAAGTGCCATAACACTATATTATATTATATTATATTATATTATATTATAGTGTTATGGCACTTCCCTTAAAGGTTAATCCACTGTAACATTGTGGCACTGTAGCATTATTGCACTTTCCTTAAATGTTAATCCACTGTAGCGTAGTGTTGCTATAGTGTTATGGTAATATAGCGCTTCCCTTAAAGGTTAATCCACTGTAACATTGTGGTACTATAGCGTTATGGCATTATAGCGCTTCCCTTAAATGCTAATCCACTTTATTGTTGTGGCGCTATAGCATTATGGCGGTATTGGACTTCCCTTAAATGTCAATCCACTGTAGCGTTGTGGTGCTACAGTATTGTGGCATTATAGTGCTTCCCTTAAAGGTTAATCCACAATAGTATTGTAGCGCTGTAGTGTTATGGCATTATAGCGCTTCCCTTAAATGCTAATTCACTATAGTATTATGGCGCTGTAGTGTTATGACATTACAGCGTTTCCCTTAAAGGTTAATCCACTATAGCATTGTAGCGCTGTAGCGTTATTGCAATATAGTGCTTCCTTTAAATGCTAATCCACTTTATTGTTGTGGCGCTATAGTGTTGTGGCATTATAGCACTTCCCTTAAAGGTTAATCTACTATAGCTTGTGGCGCTGTAGCGTTATTGCATTATAGTGCTTCCTTTAAATGCTAATCCACTTTATTGTTGTGGCGCTATAGCGTTATGGCAGTATTGGACTTCCCTTAAATGTCAATCCACTGTAGCGTTGTGGTGCTATAGTGTTGTGGCATTATAGCACTTCCCTTAAATGCTAATCCACTATAGCATTGTGGCGATGTAGCATTATGGCATTACAGTGCTTCCCTTAAATGCTAATCTACTACAGCATTGTGGTGCTACAGTGTTATGGCAATACAGCGCTTCCCTTAAATGCTAATCCACTATAGCATCGTGGCGCTGTAGCATTATGGCATTATAGTGCTTCCTTTAAAGGTTAATCGACTATAGGACTGTGGCGCTGTAACATTATGGCATTATAGCGCTTCCCTTAAATGCCAATCCACTATAGTATTATGGTGCTGTAGCATTATGGCATTATAGCGCTTCCCTTAAATGCTAATCCACCATAGCATTGTGGTGATGTAGCGTTATGGTATTACAGCACTTCCCTTAAATGCCAATCCACGGTAGCATTTTGGCGCTATAGCATTATGGCATTATAGCACTACCCTTAAATGCTAATCCACTATAGCATTGTGGCGCTGTAGCATTATGGCATTATAGCGCTTCCTTTAAATGCTAATCCACTACAGTATTATGGTGCTGTAGCGTTATAGCATTACAGTGCTTCCCTTAAATGCTAATCCACTATAGCATTGTGGCACTGTAGCATTATAGCATTATATCGCTACCCTTAAATGCCAATCCACTATAGTATTATGGTGCTGTAGCGTTATGGCATTACAGCGCTTCCCTTAAATGCCAATCCACTATAGCATTGTGGCACTGTAGCGTTATGACATTATTGGACTTCTCCTAAATTTAAATTTGCGATAGCATTCTGCCTCTACAGTGCTCCCCTCAAACGTTAATCCTGAGTGGCGTTGTTGTGTTATAGCGCTTCCCTTCAACATGAATCCAATCCCTGCTGCCGAACTTGAGTGAGGAATTTCCAGGCTCCCAACCCATAAAAGCAGCCTGGCCATTGCCCCTGGCAACCTGAAGCCGGGCTTCCTGTGCGCAGCCGAAAAAGAGCACGAAAGGCATTGTGTGCCTGTTGTTTCTGATGTTATTTTTGAACCACGAAAGCGCACGAAACGAAGCCTTTCTTCCCCGCCCCAGCCTTGCCGGTCTCCTCCACAAAGGAAAAAAGAAAGAGGATGTGATAACATTCCTTTTCTTTTAAAGCCCTGCGACCCTGAGAAACCACTGGCCGGATTCCAGGCGGGCTTCAGCTGTTTCTCGCGGGAAAAAGCCGTTTGCAAAGTTGTAATCCGGCGGAAGAACAACCTCTCTCTTGCAAACACCCTGCCCATGTCACGGAAACTCTCACCAAACCAGCAACCTGTTTCCCCCCTTCCAAACCAAATTGAATATTGGTTCATAAACGAGTGTTCAATGCTCTTGATGCCAAAACGGCCTTTGCTGGGTGCCCAAAATTTGGAAAGTCGGACGGTGTAGATCCTACACTGTAGAACAGTGGTCCCCAACCTTTTTTGTTTGTTTGTTTTGACCAGGAACCATTTGACCCAGGGGCCAATTAACCAGGGACCGCTTTGAACTTTGGTACCAAAAGGGTCGCGAATCAGTTTTTGATCAACTTTAGATTCAGTTTGGTTATTTGGGGTGCTAATTCAGAAAACTGTATTGGATAGACCACATCAGCTGATTCAGACAATTGCATTGGGTAGAGCTTCCTCCAACAATTCTGAACACCAGCCTCCAACGCCAGGTTCGCTTTGGAGGGATGTCCCACAGCTGCGAATAAAACCTTCCCACACCCCAAAGTACCATGGAGAGCACCCAAGGAGAACAGGAAAAGGAATTGGGTTGCCACGCAAGGGAGGCAGTGCCGTCATCCTCCTCCTCATCATGTTTATTTGCATGCCACTTTATTATTATTATTATTATTATTATTATTATTATTATTATTATTAATGTTATTAATACATAAATGAATTAATACATAAACAAAAATTAATAATAATAATTAATTAATAATAAAAATAAATATAATAAATAAACATCCAGAGCGCACTCTGAACCCAAACAACATCGGATCTGGACCAAACTTGGCATGCATACCCGATATGCCCAGATTTGAATACTGGTGGGTTTTGAGGGGAATTGGCCTGGACATTTTGGAGCTGAAGGTACTGGGATTTATAGTTCACCTGCAATCAATGAGCACTCTGGACCAAACTTAGCACACAGACCAGCAAAAAATACTGGAGGTCTGACCTTGATTTGGGGGAGTTGTAGTTCGCCTGCACCCAAACTTGGCACACATGCCTGATATGCCCAGATTTGAATACGAAGTGGTTTGGGAGAGACTTGATTTTGGGGAGTTGTAGTTCACCTACATCCAGAGAAACTGTGACCGCCACTGCTGATGGACCTGGACCGAACTTGGCCCACAGAACCCCCATGATCAACTCAACCTATTCCAGGGGTTGGAGGGGACTAACTCACCATAGCGGGAGTTGTAGTTTACCCTGCAGCCAGAGAGCACACTGAACCTCATCAGTGATGCATCTCGAGCAAACTTGCCCAACATCACAACCTTTAAGGCCTGRTGGAGTTTTTCGGGATTGACCTGGCATGATGGGAGTTGTAGTTCACCCACCACCTTGGACCACTATAGTGGGTGTTGAAGTTACCCTGCAGCCAGAGAGCACACTGAACCTCACCAATGATGCATCTYGAGCAAACTTGCCCAACATCACAACCTTWAAGGCCTGATGGAGTTTTTCAGGAYTGACCYGGCATGATGGGAGTTGTAGTTCACCCACCACCTTGGACCACTATAGTGGGTGTTGTAGTTWCCCTGCAGCCAGAGAGCACACTGAACCTCAYCAATGATGCATCTCGAGCAAACTTGCCCAAYATCACAACYTTTAAGGCCTGATGGAGTTTTTCAGGATTGACCTGGCATGATGGGAGTTGTAGTTCACCCACCACCTTGGACCACTATAGTGGGTGTTGTAGTTTCCCTGCAGCCAGAGAGCATACTGAACCTCACCAATGATGCATCTCGAGCAAACTTGCCCAGYATCACAACCTTTAAGGCCTGATGGAGTTTTTCRGGATTGACCTGGCATGATGGGAGTTGTAGTTCACCCACCACCTTGGACAATTAAAACACTGACTTTTTCAAATACCCAAGCTAGTAATAAATATACTAAAAATAGACAGATGGAGGGATAGATGGAAAGAAAGATGGAGGGAAGGAGAGAAAGAAGGATGAATGGACGGAGGGATAGATGGAGGGATGATTCTGCATCCACAGCTTAGAAACTATTTTCTAGGAACCCGGGAGTTGGAGTTTTGCAAGGCCTGCTGCTTTCTTTGCCCAAAAGTACAAGCTAAGCCTAATCCGTCAAGCTACGAGGGGGCTGAAGTGGTGTCAAACTGCATTAACTGCACAGTGCAGACGCAACAGTGATGGCTGGAAATGTGCAACCCAGCTTTCACAAAGCGGAACCAAACCACAAACCTATTCAAGGAGTCAACCCAAAAAGATCCTCCCCATTTCTCTATCAAAACTTTGCATATGCAAATCTTGCCCGGGCGAAAGGGTCCTTGGGAGCATTCAAATCTTGACTCAGGGGAGGTCAAGGAGGCCGGCCGGGCCTTCTTTGCATCCCGATAAGCAAATGGCCAAGCAAATGACCGCTCCTCCTGCTCATTTGTTCCTCCTCCAACCAGTCGGAAAGCTGGCACAATTAGTGCGGTTTCTATTATGAGCCTTTGTTTCCTGCTTTTCTCTCTGGCTGAAACACAAAGGTCCCACAGCACTGAGCCCTGCAAGTGGGGCCAAGCCGCTTTACAGCCACAGGATAGCGCGTTACGGCCAAATGGTGTTAAGGCACCAGTCAAACCCTCCCGACAGATGTCCTCTCTAAGGCAGGATGTCCCACTCTCCTCTCTGACTCTCCGTTCGGGGAGGAAAGCAGGACACTATAATAATAATAAAAATAATAATCATCATCGGCACACTGGGTGCAGTACCTTAAGACCTTGGCCTGCACTTAAAAACAATTGGCGCTGACAAAATGACCAGCGGTCAGCTGCAAATGGCCACCCTGCTCAGATCTGCACACATTATTCGCCAATACATCACACAGTTCTAGACACAGATGGCCATCCAACCTTCAATAATAATAATAATAATAATAATAATAAGTGATATCATTGGAAAATACTCCTGAACCCATCCCCTTCTGCCTTTATACAGGAAAGCACATTCAAAATACCCCCAATAGATGGCCATCCAACCTCAATAATAATAATAATAATAATAATAATAATAATAATAATAATAATAATAATCAGCACACTGGGTGCAGTGCCTCAAGACCTTGGCCTGCACTTAAAAACAATTGGCACTGACAAAATGACCACCGGTCAGCTGCAAAAGGCCACCCTGCTCAGATCTGCACACATTATTCGCCGATACACCACACAGTTCTAGACACTTTTCCTTCATAAGTACAATCAAAACACCCCTGACAGATGGCCATCCAACCTTCAATAATAATAATAATAATAATAATAATAATGATATCATTGGAAAAGATTCCTGGGACCATCCCCTCCAACCCCCTTCTGCCTTCATGCAGGAAAAGTACAATCAAAACAATCCCAGCAGATGGCCATTCAACCTCAATGATGATGATGATGATGATAGTGATATCATTGGAAGAGGCTCCTGGGCCCATCCCCTCCAATCCCCTTCTGCCTTCATGCAGGAAGGAAAAGCACAATCAAATAACCCCCAACACATATCTATCCAACCTCAATAATAATAATAATAATAATAATAATAATAATAATAATAATAATAGTGATATCATTGGAAAAGACTCCTGGGCTCATCCCCTCCAACCCCCTTCTGCCTTCATGCAGGAAAGCACAATCAAAATACCCCCAATAGATGGCCATCCAACCTCAATAATAATAATAATAATAATAATAATAATAATAATAATGATATCATTGGAAAAGACTCCTGGGCCCATACCCTCCAACCCCCTTCTGCAGGAAAAGCACAATCAAAACACCCCTGACAGATGGCCATCCAACCTCAATAATAATAATAATAATAATAATAATAATAATAATAATCCAGTACAACAACCAGCATAGTGATCTTGTTTGCTGTGTATGATCTTGTTGCGTTTCAAATAATAATAATAATAATAATAATAATAATAATCTGGCACAAGCCAGTCAAGGTGGTCCCAGTGGTGATTGGCACACTAGGTGCAGTGCCTCAAGACCTTGGCCWGCACTTAAAAACAATCAGTGCTGACCAAATRACCATCTGCCAGCTGCAGAAGGCCACCTTAGTGGGATCTGAACACATTATCCGCCGATACATCGCATAATCCTAGATACATGGGAAGTGTCTGACATGTGATCCAATACAACAGCCAGCAGAGTAACCTAGTTTGCTGTGGACTCACCTTGTTGTGTTTCAAATAATAATAATATAATAATAATGCATCTATATTTACCAAATGCCATTATGAGAGTGTGTGTGTGTGGGG
The DNA here is from genome assembly GCF_025583915.1 of Anolis sagrei ordinatus. Classification (NCBI taxonomy): domain Eukaryota; kingdom Metazoa; phylum Chordata; class Lepidosauria; order Squamata; family Anolidae; genus Anolis; species Anolis sagrei. The sequence goes on along the minus strand of NW_026844589.1, from coordinate 10,042,353 downwards.
GGGGGGGGGAAGGGGCTGCAGAACTATAAATCCCAGGATCCCGTTGAGTGGTATCAAAAGAACCTAGTTGTCCTAAGCATTGATACACACTTCTTCTTATTATTATCATTATTGTTATTATATTGTTACATTATTATTGTTATTATAGTGTCCTGCTTTCCTCTCTGAGTCTCCTTTAAGGGAGGAAAGTAGGATAAACAACAACAATAATAATATGACAATAAAATAACATATATATATATATATATATATATATATATATGTATGTATGTATTAATAGAACAATACAAAAATAATATATAATAAATCATAATATTATAATAATATATCATATCATCATCATACAATAATATAGCAATATCATAATAATTTATATTAATAGAACAATAATATATAATAAATCATAATATAATAATATATCATATCATCATCATACAACAATATAGCAATATCATAATAATTTATATTAATAGAACAATATAATAATATATAATAAATCATAATATAATAATATATCATATCATCATCATCATACAATAATATAGCAACATCATACTAATATATCATTGTTCAGCAGTGGAACTCTCTTCCTCGGAGCCGGGCAGAGGCTCCTTCATTGGAGGCTTTTAAACAAAGGCTGGATGGCCATCTGTCGGAAGGGTCTGGGTTGTGCTTTCCCTGCCTGGCTGATTGGGATTGGAGTAGATGGCCTTTGGGATCTCTTCCAACTCTATTGCTGTTGTTGTTGAGGCTGGATAGCCATCTGTTGGGAAGGCTTTGATGGTGTTATTCCTGCCTGGCAGATTGGGGTCAGACTAGATGGTCTTTGTGTCTCTCCCAACTCTATGACTATTATGACTATTCTCATTACTATTGAGCTTGGGTGGCCATCTGTCGGGGGGGGGGGGGCTTTGGTGGTGCTTTTCCTGCCTGGCTGATTGGGGTTGGAGTAGCTGGCCTTTAGGATCTCTCCCAACTCTATCGTTGTTGTTGAGAAGGATGGATGGCCATCTGTTGGGAGTGCTTTGATGGTGCTATTCCTACATTGAAACAGAAGGGGGGTTGGACTAGATGGCCTTTGGGGTCTCTCCCAACTCTATTGTTGTTGAGGGTGGGCGGCCATCTGTTGGGAGGGCTTTAATGGTGCTATTCCTGCATTGAAGCAGAAGGGGGGTTGGATTAGATGGCCTTTGGGGTCTCTCCCAACTCTATTGTTGTTGAGGGTGGGCGGCCATCTGTTGGGAGGGCTTTAATGGTGCTATTCCTGCATTGAAGCAGAAGGGGGGTTGGATTAGATGGCCTTTGGGGTCTCTCCCAACTCTATTGTTGTTGAGGGTGGGCGGCCATCTGTTGGGAGGGCTTTAATGGTGCTATTCCTGCATTGAAGCAGAAGGGGGGTTGGACTAGATGGCCTTTGGGGTCTCTCCCAACTCTATTGTTGAGGGTGGATGGCCATCTGTTGGGAGGGCTTTGATGGTGCTATTCCTGCATTGAAGCAGAAGGGGGTCAGACTAGATGGCCTTTGGGGTCTCTCCCAACTCTATTGTTGTTGAGGGAAGGTGGCTATCTGTTGGGTGGGCTTTGATGGTGCTATTCCTGCATTGAAGCAGAAGGGGGTCAGACTAGATGGCCTTTGAGGTCCCTCCCAACTATACTGTTGTTGAGGGTGGATGGCCATCTGTTGGGAAGGCTTTGACGATGCTATTCCTGCATTGAAGCAGAAGGGGGTCGGACTAGATGGCCTTTGGGGTCTATTGTTGTTGAGGCTGGGTGGCCATCTGTTGGGAAGACTTTGACGGTGCTATTCCTGCATTGAAGCAGAAGGAGGGTTGGACTAGATGGCCTTTGGGGTCTCCCCCAACTATATTGTTGTTGAGGGTGGGTGGCCATCTGTTGGGATGGCTTTAACGGTGCTATTCCTACATTGAAGCAGAAGAGGGTCAGACTAGATGGCCTTTGGGGATCCCTCCCAACTCTAGTGTGATTCTATGTTTCCGTAACATAACCGAATAATCGCCATCATAAGATAACAATCGAATAACTCATAATATAATAAGAAACAATAATATATTAAATCATATTATAATAATTATAATTATAAAAACCATATGATATAAACAGCAAAAAATACAATGATATTATATATATAATATCATTGTATTATTTATATATATCATTGTGTATATTTATTATTTATATTATTTATATATATTTATATTATTTATTGTATATTATTTATTTATTTATATCATATATATATATATTTATATATTACTTATATTATTTGTATTATTTATATATATCATTGTGTATATTTATTATTTATATTATTTATATATATATTTATATTATTTATTGTATATTATTTATTTTATATTTTATATATATATATATATAATATAAAATAAATAATATACAATAAATAATATATATATATATATATAATATAAATAATACAAATAATATAAGTAATATATATATATAACTTATATTATTTGTATTATTGATATATATCATTGTGTATATGTGTGTACCCACTGCACAGCACAATGGCTGCCAGGAGGCATGGGTCAGCCTGGATGGCCTTTGGGGTCCCTTCCTTCCAATCCGAGGGTGCTATTCTAGTCTCTCTTTCTCTCCGGGGTCAGGCTGGATGCCCTCGGGACCCCTCCCTCCCTCCCTCGGTCACTCACCATTAGGGCCGTACTTCTCCCGGCTGGCGCGGACTTGCTCGGGGCCGAGCCCGCAGCTCTCCCGCACGCCGAAGCGTCGCAGGACCTCCTCGGCCGCGGCGGCGTGGGCGCCCTCCATCCCTCGCTCTCTCTGCGCGTCTCCACCGGCGCCCCGAAGCGCGACCAACGCGCGACTCCTCCTCCTCCTGCCCCCTCCCCGCTCCCTTTCCCCCGCCTTCCTATTGGCCCCTCGCCTCCCGGGAAGCCTTCCTGCTCCCCCGCCATTGGCTGCGGGCGGGGCCCCGATTTGCATGCCGCGCCACGCCCCCTTTCGGAACCTCCTGCCTCTCCCCTCCACTTCGACAGGGGGTGGGCGCGGCATGCAAATCGGGGCCCCTCCCGCAGCCAATGGCGGCAGCGCCCAGCATCCCCAGCCCCAGGCAAGGCCAAAAGGGGGCGCCTCCTTCCCACTGGAGAGGGAAGAATCCCATTGGCTGGCAGGCAAGGAAGGACACCTGGGTAGATCAGAGCAGGGCTCTCCACCTGAGGGTCCCTCCCTAGTGGGGCTGGCCCCAGAAATTCCAGCCAGGTTACCAGCTGTTAGGAATTCTGGGAGCTGAAGGCCAAAACATCTGGGGAGAGACCCACAGATGTTGAGAACCACTGGATTAGATACATACATACATACATAGACACATAGATAGATGGACAAATAGATACATAGACACATAGATACATAGATAGATACATAGATGGACATATAGATACATAAATACATAGATACATAGATACATTGATGGACACATATAGATATTTAGATACATAAATACATAGGCAGATACACAGATGGATAAATAGATATATAGACAGACACATAGATATGTAGATAATAGATACATAGATGGACACATAGGTACATAGATAAATAGATAGATATCTATAGATAAATAGACAAATAGATACATAGATGGACACATAGATACGTAGATACATAGATAGATAGATAGATAGATAGATAGACAGATACATAGACACATTGACAAATAGATACAAAGATAGATAGATAGATAGATAGACACATAGATACATAGACACATAAGTACATAGATAGATAGATACATACATACATACACACATACATACATACATACATATACATAGATATATACATAGATAGCTAGACACATAGATACATAAATAGATAGATAGATAGACATACATAGAAAGATAGACACATAGATACGTAGATACATAAATAGATAGATAGATATAGATAGAGACATAGATAGATAGACAGACAGATACATAGACAAATAGATACAAAGATTAGATAGATAGATAGACACATAGATAGACACATAGATACATAAGTACATAGATACATAGATAGATAGATAGATACATACATACATACATACATACATACATAGATATACATAGATAGATAGGTACATAGATAGACACATAGATACATAGAAAGATAGACACATAGATGTATAGATACATACATATACATAGATAGATAGGTACATAGATAGACACATAGATACATAGAAAGATAGACACATAGATGTATAGATACATACATACATACATACATAGACACATAGATACGTAGATACATACATACATATAATACATACTATTATATGTATGTACTATTATACATACATAAACACATATACACAGACACATAGATAGATAGATAGATAGATAGATAGATAGATAGATAGATAGATAGACAGATAGATAGACACATAGATATGTAAAAAGATAGACACATAGATTTATAGATACATAGATTGATACATAGATAAAATGATACATAGATAAATACAGAGGGAGAGAGGGAGAGAGAGGAGGATGGAGAGGATGGAATGATGGATGGAGAGATAGATAGATAGATAGATAGATAGATAGATAGATAGATAGATAGATGGATAGATGGATGGATGGATAGATAGATGAATGAGTGGATAGATCGATGGATAGACCGCCCCGCCTCCCGCCCCCCACGCCCCTGATGATAAATGGAGAGAGATAAATGGAATGATACATAGATAAATAAAGATAGGGAGGGAATGATAGAGGGAAAGAGACAGGGGATGGTGATAGATAAAATAGAAGGGAATGATAGATTAGATAGATGATAGATAGATAGATAGATAGATAGATAGATAGATAGATAGATAGATAGATAGATAGATAGGCAGACAGGCAGGCAGGCAGGCAGATAGACAAATACACAAACACAAGGATGGAGGGAAAAGGATAGATGGAGAGAATGATAGATAGGTAGACACACACACAAACACAAGGATGGAGGGAAAGGGATAGATGGAGGGAATGATATTCAGATTAGATAGATAGATAGATAGATAGATAGATAGATAGATAGATAGATAGACACACACACACAAACACAAGGATAAAGAGAAAGGATAGATGGAATTATAGATTAGATAGATCGATAGATAGATAGATAGATAGATAGATAGATAGATAGACACACAAACACAAGGATGGAGGGAATAGGATAGATGGAGGGAATGATAGAGAGAGAGAGAGAGAGAGAGATAAATGAGTAGTTGGTTTAAGGGATGGAGAGAGAGTGATACAAGGATGGAGGGAATGATAGATAAGATAAGATAAATGGAAGGAATGGGGCAACGGAGAGAATGATGGATAGATGGAGAAAATTATAGATGGATGGATGGAATGATAGATAGATGGATGGAATGATAGATAGATGGATGGATGGACGGAGGGAAAGAAAGAAAGAAAGAAAGAAGGAGGGAATGATAAGATAAATGGGGGAATGAATGATAGATACATAGAGGAAGGGGATTACAGATGGATGGATGGCTTGGATGGATAGATATATAGATATAGAAGGATGGAGGGATAGACAGACAGACAGATAGATAGATGACTGATTGATTGATTGATTGATTGATTGATTGATGGAGGGAGAGAATGATAGGTTTGTAGGTGGATCAAAGGAGAAAGGGGATTATAGATGGAAAGAAGGATGGGTAGAATTATAGACAGAAGGAAGGAGAGATAGACAGGAAGAAGGATGGACAGATAGACAGAGGATGAATGGAAAGAAGGATGGATGGATAGAGATATATACAGATAGATGGATGGAGATAGACAGAGAGGCACAGGCAGGTAGGCAGATGGATAGATGTAGCGTAGACATGACTTTATGGGTTAAGTGGCCTAAATCGCCCTCCAGCTGAGAATACTCCCAGGATTCCACGGGGCGTCGCATTTCTGGTCATCTTTTAACGATGTTGGAATAGTATGCATTTGTTTTTGGCTTGGGGCCAAAAGAAGAGGCTGGTAATAATTAGTAAAAGGTTATTATTATTTCTCCTCCTCCTTCTTCTTATGACTATTGTGGGTAATATCTGTATTTATTATTTTTTACTATTGTTTTATTATTAATTGTTGCTATTATTACTATTATTTGTATAATATTTTATTATTTATTGTTATTGTTATTATTTGTATTATACTTTTATTATTTATTGTTATTATTTTATTACAGATTATATTTATCTTATTTTTACTATTATGATTTGTATTATACTATGTTCATGATTTATTTTTATTTTTATTTCTTGTTACATTTATTTAGTTACTATTTTATTATTGCTGTTACTATTGTTTGTATCATATATTTATTAGTTATTTATTGTTATTATTTTTATTAAATTATTATATTTCTTATTTTTATTATTCCTATCATTTGTATTATATTGTTTATGATTCATTGTTGTAATTTATTTTTATTTATTGTTATTATTACTAATATTTGTATTATATATTTATTATTTATTGTTATTCATTATTTTTTGTTATTATTCCTACTATCATTTGCATTATATTATGTTTATGATTTATTTTTTTCATTGTTATTGTTACCTTTAATTTACTTTTATTTAGTTATTATTTTATTATAATATTTTAATATTTATTTAGTTATTATTTTATTATAAGTGAAGTGAAGAAGTATTATTTTATTATTGTTACTATTATTTTATTATGTTTTATTAGTTATTTATTGTTGTTATTATTTCTATTATTCTGTATTATTATATTTCTTTTTTATTAATATTATCATTTTCATTATATTGTTTATTATTTGTTATTTTTGTTATTTATTTTCATTTTAACTTATTACTATTACTACTATTATTTGTGTTATATATTTATTATTTATTGTTATTCATTATATTTTTTATTTTTGTTATTATTCCTACTATCATTTGTATTATGTTATGGTTATGATTCAGTATTGTTGTTATTTATTTTCATTTTTATTTATTGTTGTTATATTATTATTATTATTATTAGTAGTAGTAGTAGTAGTAGTAGTAGTAGTATTAGTATCATTCCCAAGAGTGGCCCTCACTTTGAACACAGTGGAGGTGTTTAGGGTCTCGTTTGTTGGGGTGTGTATGTGATGGTTTTAACTTTGAATAGGTTTTGATGAGAATGAACGGTGAATTTCTTAGTGTTGTTTGTGTTGAATTCTGTCTTAATGTTTGTACATTTGTGTATTTTAAATTGTATGCTAATGCTATTATGTCAAGCCACTTAGAGTCCCCTTTGGGAGAGATAACGTGGGGGATAAATAAATATCGTAATAATAATAATAATAATAATAATAATAATAATTAATAAAATGAATCGATAACATGATGTCACACTACTATTTTTAATCCTGAGTTATCAATGTCATTTCCTAATTGGCTCTATCATAAAAACATGGGGAAAGAGGGGTTTGTTTCTCTGCCGCACACCTTGTGTTTCTATTTTCATATTCAAAGTGGGAGGAAGGTTCTGGAGAGCCAAAGAAAAGGAGGAGGAGGATGGGGCTGTCAGTAGGATTACTTTTCCAAGACCATTTTGAATAAAAGCAGTGGCAAACATCTGTGTCACTCAAAATTTGCCTCCTGTCCGGATCTGTAGCTTTCTGCCAAATAAATTACCTTACAAACAAAGCTGGAAGGCTTTAATTCAAATGCATGCATTAGGGAATGCAACAAAATTCCAACTGACAGTTTATTTCCCTCACACCTCAAGCTGGCCCCCGTTTTCAGTAAATGACACACTCCTCCAGAAGCTGCACTGCTTGTGCAAGAAATGGCACACTCCTCCAGAAGCAGCGCAGCTTGTGCAGAAAATGACACATTGCTCCAGAAGCTGCACTGCTTTTGCAAGAAATGACACACTTCTCCAGAAGCAGCGCAGCTTGTGCAAGAATTGACACACTCCTCCAGAAGCAGTGCAACTTGTGCAGGAAATGACACCTTGCTCCAGAAGCTGTGCTGCTTTTGCAAGAAATGACACACTTCTCCAGAAGCAGCGCAGCTTGTGCAAGAATTGACACACTCCTCCAGAAGTGGTGCAGCTTGTGCAAGAATTGACACACTCCTCCAGAAGCGGTTCAGCTTGTGCAGGAATTGACACACTCCTCCAGAAGTGGTGCATCTTGTGCAGGAATTGACACACTCCTCCAGAAGCGGCACAGCTTGTGCAGGAATTGACACACTCCTCCAGAAGCGGCGCAGCTTGTGCAGGAATTGACACACTCCTCCAGAAGCGGCGCAGCTTGTGCAGGAATTGACACACTTCTCCAGAAGCGGAGCAGCTTGTACAAGAATTGACACACTCCTCCAGAAGTGGTCCAGCTTGTGCAGGAATTGACACACTCCTTCAGAAGCAGTGCATCTTGTGCAGGAATTGACACACTCCTCCAGAAGCGGTGCAGCTTGTGCAGGAATTGACACACTCCTCCAGAAGTGGCGCAGCTTGTGCAGGAAATAACACATTGCCTGAGAAGCTGTGCTGATTTTGAAAGAAATGACACACTTCTCCAGAAGCAGCGCAGCTTGTGCAGGAATTCACACACTCCTCCAGAAGTGGCGCAGCTTGTACAGGAAATAACACATTGCCTGAGAAGCTCTGCTGATTTTGAAAGAAATGATACACTTCTCCAGAAGCAGCGCAGCTTGTGCAGGAATTGACACTCTCCTCCAGAAGCGGTGCAGCTTGTGCAGGAATTGACACTCTCCTCCAGAAGCGGCACAGCTTGTGCAGGAATTGACACACTCCTCCAGAAGCAGCGCAGCTTGTGCAGGAATAACACATTGCCTGAGAAGCTGTGCTGATTTTGAAAGAAATTACACACTTCTCCAGAAGCAGCGCAGCTTGTGCAAGCATTGACACACTCCTCCAGAAACATTGCAGCTTGTGCAGGAATTGACACACTCCTCCAGAAGCGGCGCAGCTTGTGCAGGAATTGACACACTCCTCCCGAAGCGGTGCAGCTTGTGCAGGAATTGACACACTCCTCCAGAAACGGCGCAGCTTGTGCAGGAAATGACACATTGCTCGAGAAGTTGTGCTGCTTTTGCAAGAAATGACACACTCCTCCAGAAGCTATGCTGCTGTTTCAGTAAACGACACACTCCTCCAGAAGCAGCATAGCTTGTGCGGGAAATGATACCTCTAGAATGTCAAAGGAAGAGCTCTTTATTCCCAGGCTTGCAGATCCTGAACTGGGTTAAACAAGTCGCCTCATTTTTGAACTTCAGCCTGAACAGCGTAAGCATCGCTTTTGGTTCAGGCCAGGAGCAGCCAAGTCGAGCACCTGTTGAAAGCTAAACAAATGAGGGATTTGACGCCGCTCTCATCCATCCGGTGAGCCTGCCGTCTCCTTTGCATGCAATGCAAAATTCATTTGTCCAGATTAGGAAAAACCCTTTTGGAGCCCAGTGCTATTGCAGCCCCTCCCTCCCTCCGGGTCTTCGTCCTGTGGATTTCCATGGCACTTTGTTTCATAACTCTGTGTTTTCACTACGTTGTACCCCTTGATGTGGGGCAAAAAACTTCAAAAGATCATAAGAAGTGGCTCGGCAATTCCACTGAGCCAGGATATGGAGCTCTGCATCGCTGGGGCTGGAGCTTGTCCTTTGGTCCTTGGAGAACTATAATCCCTTCCAAGGACTGGAGCGAGGGTGGCAGATCCACTTCCCGAAGGTCTCATGGGATGACCACATTAACAGGAGCCCAAAATGGAAAAAGTGAGATAGCAGCTAGTGTTAGAATTAGGCTAAGAAAAATATGGCACCAAAATGGAGTTGTTTGGTTAACTCGTGGATACGGGGGCCTGAGGGGTTTCCGTATCCGCGGTTTAAAGAAACACATATTCTGCCTCCCTGGGATGCCTGGAAGGCATCCCAGGCGGACCGGCGGCTGCCCGCAGCCTGAAAAAGGATAAGTTCATGCGTTAGATACTTTTGAATCAAGAAATACACACAATGTATCGCTATGGAGAGGTGAAGGTTACAATTAAATTAGTCTTTATTAGGGGTTTTGTTACAATGTTTGGGCTGGGGAGAAAAGCAAAAGGAGAGAGCTCAAGGTTAGAGGGAGTCCTTGGTTGAAGCTGCTGCTGGGGCAGATTTCATCAAAATGGGCCCAACGGGGCATCCAGGAACTGCGGAACTCCCTGCAGCTGGTCAGATCAGCTGGAAAGCAGGGGCCTCGGACGGATTCGGCATCACTCCTCTTCTTTTCCTCCCCATCTTTTCTTCTTCATAGAAGTCCAAACCCCTTCTTCCTTAAAGGAAGGCACAATCAAAGCCCTCCCAACAGAGTAGATACGGTAGCCAAAGAAATGCAGCATCAAAGGGAAAGAGGCCTCACAGTAACACCTCGAAACTCTAAATGCAGCCGCTGAATCAGAGTTGGGAGAGACCCGAAAGACCATCCAGCCCAATCCCATTTTTTCTGCCAGGCAGGAAAAGCACACATCAACCCTTCCCCTCCCCACAAACACGCAGATGGCCATTCAGCCTCTATTTCAGCCTCCAAGGAACATTAGGAAGATCTTCCTGACTGTGAGAGCTGTTCAGCAGTGGAACTCTCTGCCCTGGAGTGTCGTGGAGACTCCTTTTTTGGAGGCTTTGAAACAGAGGCTGGATGGCCATCTGTCGGGGGTGCTCTGAATGTGATTTTCCTGTATCTTGGCAGAATGGGGTTGGACTGGATGGCCCACGAGGTCTCTTCCAACTCTAAGATTCTATGAAGGAGCTTCTGCCAGACTCCGAGGCAGAGAGTTCCACTGCTGAACAGCGCAAGTGGAAAGTTCTTCCTTGTGTTCAGGTGGAATCTCCTTCCCTCTCATTGGAGCCTATTGCTCCTTGAATTTTGGTGGCCAGAATTGAACGAAGCCTTCTTCCAGGGAAAGAGGTTTGACTGAAACCAAAGAGAGTGGGCCTAGGACTTCCCCTCCATCTGGACATCATCCTTAGAATCCTAGAGTTGGAAGAGACCTGGTGGGCCATCCAATCCAACCCCATTGTGCCAAGAAGCAGGAAAATGTTGAGTCCTTTCAGTCAGAGGATTATCTATCCCAGGAAATGAGAAGATTTTCCTGAGATCTTGGGTGTGCTGGGGTCACGAAGAGGTGGCATTTCATATTTGATACAGACACATATATGGGGTTCATAAGGCATACATTCATAAAGAGGGGGAAAGAAATCATATCAACCCTCTCCACCCCCACCCAGAGTCCATCTCATAAAGTATGGAGAGCATAATGTTTTTCTTGGCTAACCTTTAGCCTGGCTATGTAAATGTTTCTCAGCTCAAAAGGGAGTCCCTTTTGTTTGTGAGTCGTTGACTGAGATGGAAAACCAATTGGAGAGCCATTAATTCTCTAGCTCAGTTGTGTCTCAGATGGAAAAAGTCAAATAACTTTTGTGGCATGGTTTTCAGTAATAAATGTGTTACCTTCTGCTATATATGAAATTTAGGGCATAAAACTTTAATTAAATGTACACACTATCTAACATGGGAAGGGTCCCTGTTGTTGTTGTTGTTGTTGTTGTTGTTAGTGTATTTGCAAATTGACCAAGATTTGACACCCTTGGAGGTGTCTATGGACAACGCCGGCTCTTCGGCTTAGAAATGGAGATAAGCACCACACCCCAGAGTCAGGGGACAACCTTAGAATCATAGAATCAAAGAGTTGGAAGAGACCTCATGGGCCATCCAGTCCAACCCCCTGCCAAGAAGCAGGAATATTGCATTCAAATCACCCCTGACAGATGGCCATCCAGCCTCTGTTTAAAAGCTTCCATAGAAGGAGCCTCCACCACACTCGGGCAGAGAGTTCCACTGCTGAACGGCTCTCACAGTCAGGAAGCTTCTTCCTCATGTTCAGATGGAATCTCCTCTCTTGTAGTTTGAAGCCATTGTTCCGCGTCCTAGTCTCCAGGGAAGCAGAAAACAAGCTTGCTCCCTCCTCCCTGTGGCTTCCTCTCACATATTTATACATGGCTATCATATCTCCTCTCATCCTTCTCTTCTTCAGGCTAAACATGCCCAGCTCCTTAAGCCGCTCCTCATAGGGCTTGTTCTCCAGACCCTTGATCATTTTAGTCGCCCTCCTCTGGACATATTCCAGCTTGTCAATATCTCTCTTGAATTGTGGTGCCCAGAATTGGACACAATATTCCAGGTGTACCTTTACCTTACCCCTATTATCCAGCCTGATGTCCTTGTCCTTAGCAAAACTATAGGTTACTATCTCTTATGGGGAGGAGGGGGTCATGTTCGACTTCAATCGCACTCCAGGGCAGAGAGTTCCACTGCTGAACAGCTTTCATAGTCTATCAATGCAGCCTAGAATCGCACTGGCCTTTTTCGCTGCCGCCCAACACTCTTGATGCCGCTTCCAACTCTGAGACCCTTTCCAACATGTAATCGATAGCATCCTTGCAATTATGCACACTTTTGCTTCTTCATAGCTCACGATTTTTATGGGGAAGCAGCCTCTTTTGCGCAGAAGGATGGTTTTTCTGCACAAAATAAAAAAATCCTGTTTTCTCTGCCGAAAAACCCCAGTGAAATTTGTGCAAAAGCAGCCGTTAAGTGGGGTCGGGGGTGAGGTGGGATTTTGCCTTTGGGAAACGGTCCTGTTTTGGAAGCCTTCCTTGGCAGCGGCATTAAAAGGGCACTTTGAGTGTCATGGAAAGGTCTCCGTTCTTATTTAGATTCTTGTTTATCTGCAACAGAATTATGCGGCTTCCCTTCTGTTTTTCCGGAGCTGACGGAGGGAAACCCCTCCGTCTTTTTCCTCTGTTTTCGTTGGGCGTCATGTAAACATCAATTGGGGAGAGAAAAAGGCACGTTGCTGGAAAGCAAAGGCATTTGGCCTTCATCGTTCTTCCCTTTTCCAATGGATCATAGAATCAGAATGATTGGAAGGGACCCCAAGGGCCACTTAGTCCAACCCCCTTCTAGGCAGAAAAAGCACAATCAAAGCCCCCTCGACAGATGACCAATGTGGGGAGCAAATAATAATAATAATAATAATAATAATAATAATAATAATAATAATCTTTATTTATACCCCGCCACCATCTCCCCAATGGGGACTCAAAGCGGCTTACATGAGGCCAAGCCCAAACAACAATTACAATAAAGAAAAACCGAAAACGCAAACCGAAAACGCAAACAATAAACAACATCATAGTTACATAAATACGACAGCAAAGGAAATGCAGCACCAAACAGGTAAAAGGCAGCACGGTAATGCCTGGCTACCCTAAATGCATCTGTTGTATCACAGAGTTGGAAGAGCTATCCAGTCCAACCCTGTTCTGTCTTATAGGAATCCACAATCCAATCTCTCCCAAGAGATGACTGTCAGAGCTGTTCAGCAGTGGAATTCTCTGCCTTGGAATATGGTAGAGGCTCCTTCTTTGGAGGTTTCTAACCAGAGCTTGTTCAGCAGTGGAACTCTCTGCCCCGGAATGTGGTGGAGGCTCCTTCTTTGGAGGTTTCTAAGCAGAGGCTGTTCACCAGTGGAACTCTCTGCATTGGAATCTGATGGAGGCTCCTTCTTTGAAGGTTTCCAAGCAAAGGCTGTTCAGCAGTGGAACTCTTTGCCCTGGAGTGTGGAGGAGGTTTCTTCTTTGGAGATTTCTAAGCAGAGGCCGTTCACCAGTGGAACTCTATGCTGTGGAATATGATGGAGGAGCCTTCTTTGGAGGTTTCTAAGCAGAGCCTGTTCACCAGTGGAACTCTGTCTCTGCCCGGGAGTGTGGTGGAGGCTCCTTCTTTGGAAGCTTTGAAACAGAGGCTGAATGGCCATCTGTTGGGGGTGCTTCGAATGCGATTTCCCTGCTTCTTGGCAGAATGGGTTTGGACTAGATGATAGCCCACAAGGTCTCTCCCAACTCTAGGATTCTATGATTCTAAGATGGCCACTTCAAAGCTTCCAAAGAAGTATCCACTTCAAAGCTTCCAAAGAAGGAGCCTCCATCACGCTCCAAGGCAGGGAGTTCCACTGTTGAACAGCTCTTCTTATGCTCAGGAAGTTCTTCCCGACGTTCAGGCATTATTGGAACCCAATTCATAGGAAGAGCTTCAAAACCCTTGCCACAAAGGGTGCGTCTACACCAGGCATGGGCAAACTTTCAAACTTGGGGGTTGCATGGCGGGCCGGAGAAGGTTGGACGGGCCGGGAGGGAGAGAGTTCTCCCCAAGCCCCCTTGCTACCCTTTCCTCCCCTTCCTTCCTCTTCTCTTTCAGAGGCAGAAAGTGTGCTTTCTGTGCAAAATGACACAAAGACAAACATTAAAACAGAAGTAAATATCAACCAATGGCAGTTCAATCGAATCCACCGCTTCTCCCAGCATTTCGTCTTCCTCAGAAGCACTTGGTGGAGGACGGAGGCCAACGCTGTGTCTCCGCTGCTGAGTCACGGCTGGCAGCGAACCCTCCCAAGCGGAGAGAGGACATTATAGCCTTCCAAGTCGCCCTCATATGGGTCACGCTCCAAAAGGAAAGTTCCCAAAGCACCACTTTGGGCTGGCATCGCTTTTTCTGGCCAGCCTCCACCCCAAACCCCAATCGGAGCCCGTTTATTTATTTATTTACAGCATTTATATTCCACCCTTCTCATCCCAGGCGGATTACAATGCACATATACATGCCATTTAGACATACAACATATATAGACAGACACAGAGGCAATTTAACATTCCAGCTTTTTCTTATGCTCAGTTCCGGCCACAGGGGGAGCTGCTGCTTCACTGTCCACTTGTGACACCGACGGAGTACTTCCTCATTCTTCTGCACGCTGCTGGAAGGTTTTATGGCATCGTAAATTAGTTGAGTTAGACTCCCCACATAAAGTGGTACCTAAATTTCCTACTTGGCAGATGCAACTGTCTTTAAGGCTGCACAGGTCAACAGCAAGCTAGACTATTAATGGTTGGGAGCTCACTCCGATCTGGGCTGGCTTCGAACTCTTGGTCAGTAGTCAATTAATGCAGCTGGCTACTAACTAGCTGCACCACAGCCCGGTCCAAGCAATAACTTTGAGGCATTGACACGGAGGGGAGGCCAAGGGCTGACAAGCAGAGGGTGCCCAGAGGAGGAGGAGGAGGAGGGTGCCTGCGGAGGAAGGCCCCATACTGTTGCTACTCCTTCTATTAATGGCTATCCAGAAAGAACAACAAGAATGCCCTGTTTACTCAAATCTAATGCTCACCTCTCTCTTTTTGGGCAAAATGTGACCTCGCTCGATTTAAGATGTGCCTTCCATTTGCATTGTAATACAGCCATCTTATTGTTGAGCCAAAATGAAAAGGGAAGCGGCTTCAAGAGCTCCTCTTTGACGGGCATCCCCTCTAATTCAATGGTTGTGCCATCCTGGGATTTGTAGTGTGGCGAGGCATCTGCATTCTTCAGAAGAGGAGGCTTAACGCCTTCTCAAACTACTACTCCTAGGATTCCGAGCATTGAGCCATGGCGGGTCAAGTGGTGTCAAACTGCACAGATTTGCTATGTGGATGGCCCCTATCCATCCATCTCTCCCTTTATCAATTTATCTTTCCACCTATCCCTCTGCCCATCTATCTCTCCACCTATCCCTCTACCCATCTCTTTCTCCATGTCTCTCCATGTATCCCTCCCTCCATCTCTCCACCTATTTCTTCCTCTATCCATCTATCATTCCACCTATCCCTCCATGCATCTCTCCCTCTATCCGTCTCTCTCTCCACCTATCCCTCCATCCATCTCTCCCTCTATCCATCTATCTCTCCACCTGTCCCTCTACCCATCTCTCTCTCCATCTGTCTCTCCACGTATCCCTCCCTCCATCTCTCCACCTATCTCTCCCTCTATCCATCTATCTCTCCACCTATCCCTCCATCCATCTCTACCTCTATCCGTCTATCTCTCCACCTATTCCTCCATCCATCTCTCCCTCTATCCATCTATCTCTCCACCTGTCCCTCTACCCATCTCTCTCTCCATCTGTCTCCACGTATCCCTACCTCCATCTTTCCACCTATCCCTCCATCCATCTATCTCTCCACCCATCCCTCCATCCATCTCTCCCTCTAACCATCTGTCTCTCCACCTGTCCCTCTACCCATCTCTCTCTCCATCCGTCTCTCCACTATCCCTCCCTCCCTATCCTCCACCTATCTCTCCCTCTATCCATCTATCTCTCCACCTATCCCTCCATCCATCTCTCCCTCTATCCATCTATCTCTCCACCTATCCCTCCATCCATCTCTCCCTCTATCCATCTATCTCTCCAACCTATCCCTCCATCCATCTCTCCCTCTATCCATCTATCTCTCCACCTATCCCTCCATCCATCTCTCCCTCTATCCGTCTATCTCTCCACCTATTCCTCCATCCATCTCTCCCTCTATCCATCTATCTCTCCACCTGTCCCTCTACCCATCTCTCTCTCCATCTGTCTCTCCACGTATCCCTCCCTCCATCTCTCCACCTATCTCTCCCTCTATCCATCTATCTTTCCACCTATCCCTCCATCTCTCCCTCTATCCAGCTATCTCTCCACCTATACCTCCACCCATCTCTCCCTCTATCCATCTCTCTCTCCACCTATCCCTCCATCCATCTCTCCCTCTATCCATCTATCTCTCCACCTGTCCCTCTACCCATCTCTCTCTCCATCTGTCTCTCCACGTATCCCTCCCTCCATCTCTCCACCTATCTCTCCCTCTATCCATCTATCTCTCCACCTATCCCTCCATCCATCTCTCCATCTCTCATTCCGCCCATCCCTCCATCCATCTCTCCCTCTATCCATCTGTCTCTCCACGTCCCTCTACCCATTTCTCTCTCCATATGTCTCTCCACGTATCCCTCCCTCCATCTCTCCACCTATCCCTCCATCCATGTCTCCCTCTATCCATCTGTCTCTCCACCTGTACCTCTATCTCTCTCTCTCTCTCTCCATCTATACCTCTATACACCTCTCTCTCCACATATCCCTCCATCTCTCTCTCCATCTCTCTCCCTCTATCCGTCTCTCACTTGACCTGTCCCTCTATCCACCTTTCTCTCCACATATCCCTCTGTCTATCTCTTCACCCATCCCACCTTCCATCTCTCCCTCTACCCATCTCTCTATCCATCTGTCTCCCCACCTTTCTATCTCTCCATCTCCCCCCACCCCCCACCCCATGATGGAGAAGCCCCCAATGACAACAACAGCAGGCCGGCACCCTGTTCTCTCCCAGGAAGGAGAAGGGCCTGGCCAGAGTGAGGCGGACTCATTTGAGGCCTCTCAATCCCCAGCAGGGGGGCTCCTGGCTCCCTGCCTTCCCTTCCTCCCACTTGCCCTTGGGGGTCGTTGGCAGCTCGTGCCACCAGAGCCTCCAAGAGGGATCTGCCAGGCAGCCAAGGAAGCCCAAGAACACCTCGCTTGTTCCCTCCATCCAAGCACTTACTGGATTAGCTTGGGCTCAACAAGGAGGCTTGGCAGCCGGCTGAGTCCCCACAGGAGACCACTTTGCCGGCCAACTCATTACGCACCGACTCCCAGAATTGGAAGGGACCCATTCGGCCCAGCCCCCATCTGGCCACAATCCAAGCCCTCCCCACAGAGGGCCAGTCGACTTGCCAGGCAGGTGCAGGGAAGACATGGCTGGAGTCCAAAGCCTGGGTATTCTGGCCATTGGCAAATACAGGCATCTCAGCCAAACAAAGACTTCTTGTGATTGTGTTTAACACATAAGAATAATACCCCAAGGGCTCTGAGTAAGAGCCAAGCCCAAGTCAGATAAGGAGGCCCATCACTCTCTGGATCTCATACTGAAAGCAGTTTCCGCCTCTGGCTCTTATCTCTCATTCGCTCCGCTGCTCATTGGCACCAAAACGGGCGACAGCAACGGCATTGTCTGTAGCCTCCAACAATTCTTCCTCTGTACATGAGGCAGGGCATTGTGGAGAAGCATACGGGTGCGGAGTTGTCTGTTCTCCACAGTCACATAACATGTGGGGTTCTTTTAGGTAGTGCCATTTTGCCAGGTTGTCTTTTGAATAATAATAATAGCAATAATAATAATAATAATAATAATAATAATAATAATAGTAATAATATCCAGCCTCCAAAGGAGGAGCCCCTGCCTCTATTATTGTAATAATAGCAATAATAATAGAGGCAGAGGCTCCTCCTTTGGAGGCTGAATGGCCATCTGTCGGGAGGGCTTTGATGGTGCTTTTCAGGTTGGACTAGATGACCTTTGGGGGTCCCTTCCAACCCAGGGATTCCAGGATCAATCAGTTATCAATCCACCAGCATTTTAGATTCATTTCAGTGGGAATCTCACCCTTTTCAATCTCTTTCCAATCTGGATTTCCATTTCAAAATCCACGCAGGCAGAACAAGCGTTGTTTTCTTACGGGCGACTGCATTGCCTTGACTGGTTGCTAAGGAAGAAAGAGGCTTTTCCTGATTGCGGGGATTTCAAGCATGGCCTTGTCTTTCCATCGCTCGGCTTTCGTTCGGCTGCTTGGCTTTCCAAACCGAGTTTCTTTTAAATGAATGCAAACCAAACCAGGTTGAGTGACCACTACACTTAAAAGAAAGAGATGGGAGCGTTTAATGGTCCCAGAATAGATCAAAGAAGGATCCCAATGATCCCAGTTGGACAGAGCCACCTCCGTTACCATAAGGATAAAAATGCTGGCAAGGTCAATGCATTCAATTTAAATCTATCTTAAATCTTTATTAATCTCTATATTCTCTCTATATAAAAAAGACAATATGTACATTGGTTAGTTGGTATATACCTATACATCCCTAGAGGCATGTATGCTGCAGAAATACACTTCTAGAGACCTAGAGTGAATCCTTTCTATAGACTGCCCCCTTGTGGTTGCATTAGACCATTGCATACATTTAGAGGCTAACAGCTGATCCTTTCTATCTATAGGCTGCCCCCTTGTGGCTGCATCTGAGTAGTGCATACATTCGTCCCTAAAGGCTAATGGCTTTCCATCTTTTCTATCTACAGTCTGCCCCTTTGTGGCTGCATCCGAGCATTGCATACATTTATCCCTAGAGGCTAACAGCTGATCCTTTCTATCTATACACTTCCCCATTGTGGCTGCATCAGAGCATTGCATACAACCATTCCTAGAGGCTAAACAGCTGATCCTTTCTATCCATAGGCTGCCCCCTTGTGGCTGCATCAAAGCATTGCATACAACCATCCCTAGAGGTGGACAGCTGATCCTTTCTATCCATAGACTGCCCCTTTGTGGCCGAATCAGAGCATTGCATACAACCATCCATAGAGGCTGACAGCTAATCCTTTCTATCCATAGACTGCCCCCTTGTGGCTGCATCAAAGCATTGCATACAACCATCCCCAGAGACTAACACCTGATCCTTTCTATCCATAGACCGCCCCTTTGTGGCTGCATCAAAGCATCCCTAGAGGCTGTCAGCTGATCCTTTTTATCCATAGACTGCCCCCTTGTGGCTGCATCAAAGCATCCCTAGAGGCTGACAGCTGATCCTTTCTATCCATAGACTGCCCCCTTGTGGCTGCATCAAAGCATCCCTAGAGGCTGATAGCTGATCCTTTCTATCCATAGACTGCCCCCTTGTGGCTGCATCAAAGCATCCCTAGAGGCTGACAGCTGATCCTTTCTATCCATAGACTGTTCCTTTGTGGCTGCATCAAAGCATTGCATACAACCATCCCTAGAGGCGGACAGCTGATCCTTTCTATCAATAGACTGCCCCCTTGTGGCTGCATCTGAGTATTGCATACAATCATCCCTAGTGGCTAACAGCTGATCCTTTCTATGTCTAGACTGCCCTCCTGTGGCTGCATCAGAGTACCATCACCAAGAAAAAAAACTTCATTCATATATATATATATATATATATACGCACTCATGATTCCAAGCCGTGTTTTTCCTTAATGGAAGTGTTGCCTTGGCAACCCTCTCTGCTAACATTAAGTCAGCCTGCCGAGAAATGGGGTGGGAGGGGGCGAGGGAGCGCTAAATCAGTCAGATTTTTTAATGGGAGCGGGAACTGGGAGAGAAAGATGGGTCTGGGTTTCAGTCCGAGCTTCAAAGATGCCACCCAAGGTTAATTCCAAACAGGCAAGGCAACAGAGAAGGCGAAAAGAGCCAGGCTCCGAGTTGGAAGTCTCTTCTGCCGGGCGAGGAGACACAACCTGGCTCCACCGTTATTGGGGTTACTATTCCAGGTGGGAGGATGGGCTGTTGTAGGTTTTCCGGGCTGCCGGGCCATGTTCCAGAAGCATTCTCTCCTGATGTTTTGCCTGCATTTATGGCAGGCATCCTCAGAGGTTGTGAGGTCTGTTGGAAACTAGGAAAATGGGGTTCATATGCTTGTCTGTTTGAGGCCAGTGTGAATGCTGCAATTGGCCACCTTGATTAGCACTGAATGGCCTTGCAGCTTCAAAGCCTGGCTGCTTCCTGCCTGGGGGAAAGCTTTGTTGGGAGGTGTCAGCTGGCCTTATTTATTTACAGTATTTATATTCCATAGCCAACATTCAATGCCATAGACACACAACATATATAGACAGACACAGAGGCGATTTAACATTCCAACTTTCCATGGGGGTATTCTGGCCACCAGGGAAGCTGGGGAGCGAGTTCCACAGGTGTGGGGCCACCGCCAAGAAGGCCCCAAGAGGCCAAGAAGCGCACTTGAGAGTCTGGCGGGACCGAGAGCAGGGCCTCCCCTTGGCAGAATGGGGTCAGACTGGATGATAGCCCACCAGGTCTCTTCCAACTCTGGGATTCTATCATGTAGTGGAGGCTCCTTCTATGGAGGCTTTGAGGCAGAGGCTGGGTGACCATCTGTCAGGGATGCTTTGAATGCAATTGTCCTGCTTCTTGGCCAAATGGAGTTGGACTGGATGATAGCCCACCAGGTCTCTTCCAACTTTAGGATTCTATGTCGTGGTGGAGGCTCCTTGTGGTGGAGGCTCCTTCTATGGAGGCTTTGAAGCAGAGGCCGGGTGGCCATCTGTCGGGAGTGCTTTGAACGCAATTGTCCTGCTTCTTGGCTGAATGGGGTTACACTGGATGATAGCCCACCAGGTCTCTTCCAACTCTAGGAGTCTATGATTCTATCATGTGATGGAAGCTCCTTCTTTGGAGGCTTTGAAGCAGAGGCTGGGTGGCCATCTGTCAGGAGTGCTTTGAACGCAATTGTCCTGCTTCTTGGCCGAATAGGGTCAGACTGGATGATAGCCCACCAGGTCTCTTCCAACTCTAGGATTCTATAATTGTATCATGTGGTGGAGGCTCCTTCTTTGGAGGCTTTGAAACAGAGGCTGGGTGGCCATCTGTCGGGAGTGCTTTGAACGCAATTGTCCTGCTTCTTGGCCGAATGGGGTCAGACTGGATGATAGCCCACCAGCTCTCTTCCAACTCTAGGATTCTATGATTCTATCATGTGATGGAGGCTCCTTCTTTGGAGGCTTTGAAGCAGAGGCTGGGTGGCCATCTGTCGGGAGTGCTTTGAACGCAATTGTCCTGCTTCTTAGCAGAATGGGGTCAGACTGGATGATAGCCCACCAGCTCTCTTCCAACTCTAGGATTCTATGATTCTATCATGTGATGGAGACTCCTTCTTTGGAGGCTTTGAAGCAGAGGCTGGGTGGCCATCTGTCGGGGGTGCTTTGAAGGTGACTGTCCCGCTTCTTGGCAGAATGGAGTCAGACTGGATGATAGCCCACCAGTTCTCTTCCAACGCTAGGATTTTATGATTCTAAGATGGCCACTCAGTCTCTGCTTCAAAGCCTCCACCACACACCAAGGCAGGGAGTTCCACTGTTGAACAGATCTTCTTATGGTCAGGAAGTTCTTCCTGATGTTCAGGCATCATTGGAATCCAATTCATGGGAAGAGCTTTGGCTTTAATTTCTCATTGAGTATCCCATCAGAGACTCAATTAATTCAACGTAGTTTCTGGAGAAGAACAACAATAATCCTGTGTCCATTTCTGAGATCCCGAGGCCATCGATCCGGGTTAGGAACAGCCTCCTCAAGGCCGGGCGTCCCCCAAAGAACGGGCCAGCTTTATTTACCAAGGACGCAGGGCTTCCTGTCCCAACTTGCCTTCTCAGAGGAAAAACCTTGGCAGCCCCTCGTGTGGGCCTGGCGGCCTTTCCCAAACAATGCCATATTGTTTGGTGTGGGATCAGGAGAAAATTTCTAAAAAGCACGGCCCGCCAACCAGTTCTGCCCAGTTCCTGTGGAAAATGGATCGCGGCGATTGATTTACAGTTTGTTTGGAACTGGCTCGAAGGTCTCCCAGCGGCCACTTTTGTTCCCGGGTTGCAAATGTCATTTCCGGATTGGTTCTCTCCTCAAAACATGGGGAAAATGTATGGAATGGCAGAGAGTTCCACTGCTGAACAGCCTCCACTTCAAAGCCTCTAAAGGAGGAGCCTCCATCACACTCCCGGGCAGAGAGTTCCACTGCTAAGCAGAGTTCCACTGAAGCAGAGGCTAACAGCCTCTGCTTCAAAGTCTCCAAAGAAGGAGCCTCCTTCTCACTCTGGGGCAGAGAGTTCCACTGCTGAACATCCTCAGCTCAGAAACCTCCAAAGAAGGAGCCTCCACCACACTATGGGGTAGAGAGTTCCACTGCTCAACAGCCTCTGCTTCAAAGTCTCCAAAGAAGGAGCCTCCGTCACACTCCCGGGCAGAGAGTTCCACTGCTGAACAGCCTCTGCTTCAAAGCCTCCAAAGAAGGAGCCCCCATCACACTCCCGGGCAGAGAGTTCCACTGCTGAACAGCCTCTGCTTCAAAGCCTCCAAAGAAGGAGCCTCCACCACACTCCGGGGCAGAGAGTTCCACAGTTGAACAGCCTCTGCTTAAAAGCCTCCAACGAAGGAGCATCTATCATACTACAGGGCAGACAGTTCCACTGCTGAACAGCCTCTGCTTAAAAGCCTCCAACGAAGGAGCATCCATCACACTACAGGGCAGACAGTTCCACTGCTGAACATCCTCTGCTTAAAAGCCTCCAAAGAAGGAGCCTCCATCACACTACAGGGCAGAGTTCCACTGCTGAACAGCCTCTGCTTAAAAGCCTCCAACGAAGGAGCTCCCAACCACACTCCGAGACAGAGAGTTACACTGCTGAATAGTGTCTGCTTCAAAGCCTTCGAAGAAGGAACCTCCACCACACTCCGGGGCAGAGAGTTTCACTGCTGAACAACCTCTGCTTAGAAACCTCCTAAGAAGGAGCCGCCACCAAACTCTGGGGCAGAGAGTTCCACCGCTGAACAGCCTCTGCTCAAAAGCCTCCAAAGAAGAAACCTCCACCACATGATAGAATCATAGAATCCTAGAGTTGGAAGAGACCTCGTGGGCCATCCAGTCCAACCCCATTCTACCAAGAAGCAGGGAAATCGCATTCAAAGCACCCTCGACAGATGGCCATCCAGCCTCGGTTTCAAAGCTTCCAAAGAAGGAGCCTCCACCACACTCTGGGGCAGAGAGTTCCACTTGTGAACAGCTCTCAGAGTCAGAAAGTTCTTCCTAATGTTCAGATGAAATCTCCTTTCCTGTAGTTTGATTGAGCACACAATTGAACAGGAAAGAACAGGCTCAGACCAGGAACAGAACATTTTTCAAATTTGCTTACAAAGTGTTGTTATTATTATTAGGCTTACCCGCTCAATTGAATTTCAATCTGGATTTTAACTTGTATTTCAGTGGTGCATCTCATTATGGGTCTTGTAGTCGTGTTTGAGCTCCTCATTTAAAGATGTTGTATCCCTTTTCCAGCCACAAGGAGGAGGGTAATACACATTATTATTATTATTATATTATTATTATTATTATTATTATTAATACAACAAGATGAGTCCACAGCAGACACTCTTCTGGCTGTTGTAGTGGATCACACGTCGGACACTTCCCAAGTGTATCGGCAAATAATTCGTGCAGATCCCAGTAAGGTGACCTTCTGCAGCTGGCAGATGGTCATTTTGTCAGCGCCGATTGTGTTTAAGTGCAGGCCAAGGTCTTTAGGCACTGCACCCAGTGTGCCGATCACCACTGGGACCACCTTGACTTATTTATTATTATTAGTCTCTTCTGTGAGTCAATTAAAATACATTCATCAGCTGACGTGCAGATGTTTTCTGCTTCACCCCTGAACATACATATACACAGAGGCATGACTGCAGATATGCAGCAATGGCATTCATGTGTGTTGAGGACTGGCCGGCGCCTGCGACATGCTTCACGCCATCCGCGAAATGCTGTTGATCATAGGTGGAAGAAGTCCCAAGGAAGACCCCATCAAAGCCCTCCTGATAGATAGCCATGCAGCCACTGCTTAACAGAGCCTCAACTGGAAACTGAGGCAGAGAGTTCCACTGTGGAACCACTCCCCTTCTTCCTAAGGCTCCTGAGGCCTGAATACGAGTTCTGGATTATGTTTTATAGTCACTTTTTGCATAGGATGCCCCTCAAACACACACACAATGATGAGCCACACGCACCGGCGCGCTCTCGTTTTTAATAGATTTCTCTTTTTACAATATATCTCTTCATTTGCATATCTATAATATCGTCTCTCTTTTCTTAAGACACGTCGAAACCAAACAGGAGGAAATAAAAGGGGGGGGGGGGTTCCCGTAAAATAAGGTCAAAGCAAACGTGATTCGTGCCTGCCCGTTTCTCCTCCCAATGACGGATCAAACGGAGTCGAGGAAAATAAACATGAAAAAGGGGAAGCGCGGAAGAGGGGGGKGAAGAACCATTCRCTTTGGGGGTTTAGACTCAGAAACAAAAGCGGGGGGAATGGTGATTGTGATTTCATCACAGAGTATATAATATATAATTCAATCTGGATCTCGCCTTTGARACTCTGCCGTAAACTCTGTTCAGCCCCTTCTTCTTCTCCTTCTCCTTGCAATTCTTCCAACCAAAGGAGAAGASGGAAGAGCAACTCGGCGGCAAAGCAGGAACAGATTCTGCCGGCCGCCCAGGAAAGGCCACGCCAAGGGGTCGGGAGGAAGGCCTGGATGCGCCTATGTGCCGGGCCAAAACTTTGGAAGCGGCTGGATTCCTGAAGGGCTGAAGGCTTCCATCTGAAAGATGACAACAGCGGGGCTTTCTTCTTTTCTGGGAATCCCGCAACCCTTGCCATCCAAAGAGAGACTTCTGTGGGCTTCCAAAAACAAAACAGTAGCCTTTGAAGGCTTTCATGGCCGGAATCACTGGGTTGTTGTAGGTTTTTGGGGCTGTGTGGCCATATTCTAGTAGCATTCTCTCCTGACGTTTCGCCTACATCTGTGGCAAGCATCCTCAGAGGTTGCGAGGTCTGTTGGAAACTAGGCAAGTCTCTATGTGGTGGAGGCTCCTTCTATGGATGCTTTTAAACAGAGGCTGGATGGCCATCTGTTGGGGGTGCTTTGTGGAATTATGCCCAGGGTGGAAGAGAGAAGTAACTTTTGTCTGGATTGTTGTAGGTTTTTTCGGGCTGTATGGCCATGGTCTAGAGGCATTCTCTCCTGACGTTTCGCCTGAATCTATGGCAAGCATCCTCAGAGACCTCACTACCTCTGAGGATGCTTGCCATAGATGTAGGCGAAACGTCAGGAGATAATGCCTCTAGGCCATGGCCATACAGCCCGAAAAAACCTACAACAACCCAGTGATTCCGGCCATGAAAGCCTTCAACAACACATTGAACTCTTGTCTGTTGTAGGCAAGTATGAACGTTGTAATTGGCAAATTTGATTAGGATTGAATAGCCTTGCAGCTGCAAAGTCAATTAGTGAGGGTATCTGCATAGAGGTCTGTTGGAAATGGGGCAAGTAAAATGATGTCCAGGGTGGGAGAAAGAACTCTTGTCTGCTTGAGGCAAGTGCGAACGTTGCAATTGGCCACCTTCGTTAGCATCGAATGGCCTTGCAGCTTCAAAGCCTGGCTGAAACTCTAGAATCAGGAGAGTAAATAAAGAGCAACACTCAAAAAGCAGGGGAATTCCAGACAAGAATCAATCAGGGCCAGCTAATACCTTCCAACAAAGGATTCCCCTAGGATAACACCTCCCAACCCCACTTTTTCTTCTTTCTTTTTAAATTTTTGTAGTATTTTTTTTAGATTCTATTATCACTATTTTTTTTGCTCTTTTTGCATATCTTCTCTTTTTCTACCTCTTTCTTATACTTTTATTGTTCTCACTCTTTCGATGTATTACAAAACTTAATAAAAATCTTTTTTTAAAAAAGGATTCCCCTAGGCAGCAATCACCCAGGCTTTGCCGCTGCAAGGCCATTCAATGCTAATCAAGGTAGTCAATTGCAACATTCACACTTGCCTCAAGCAGACAAGAGTCCTTTTTCCCACCCTGGACTTTCCACAGATATATAAACCCAATTTTCCAGTTTCCAACACACCTCACAACCTCTGAGGATGTTTGCCATGGATGCAGGCGAAATGTCAGGAGAGAATGCTTCTAGAACGTGGCCATACAACCTGAAAAAACTACAACAACCTATGGCCATAAAACCCGAAAAACCTACAACAACCCAAAACAGTAGCCTTCCTTTTCTACAAGGGATCCTGCTGATTCCCTTCTCCAGAGTAGAGGCGTGTTTCTCCCAGTTGCGTAGGTTGATCTTTCCTCCTCAGATGTTTCGCAATGACAGGAAGGCTGCATCCCTGGGCACAGGTTCGAACCTTCAATCCCTCCCTATCCACTAGGCCTGATCTGCTTGTGCAGCCTTCACAGGGCTCGTTTTCCTATAGAGGCTCGCCTTCCTGGCGCGAAAGGAGGCACGGGAACAGAACGGGTCCTCTTCCAAGCTTGATGTTGACAACGTGGGAGGATGCACCCGCTTTGCACACAAATAGCGTCTCCTCCTTCATGGAGTTTGGCAGAAGAAACACAGCGAACAATCCCATTCAACTTCAGCAGTTGCGAATGATTGCAAGCGGGACGAACGGCTGAGCATTTCCTACATTTCCAATTGGGTTCGAGTCGGAGTCTCGAACGGGACTCCATCTCACTCCAAGATGGAACTCCTCGGCTTCTGCGCACATCCAACGAGAAATAGGGCCTGAACGAAACATTTCCAGTCCGCAAACGTTACGTACGAAGCTGCGGCCCCCTCGGCTTCCCCCCTCCCTCTCTGTTTTCATTCCAGGATGCAAAGGAAAGGGCTGGAAACGACCCCCGGGATGTTTCCGACTGATGGGAAGTCCAAAAAGGAAGACACCAAGTTTTTGGTCTCGGCTGCAGCCCCACAAGTCCTTCCTCAAGTCCCAAGAGAGATGCTTCAGATCAATGATATATTTGGGTTTCTGGGAGCCGGCAAGAGGGGTTGCCGAGGGTCCGACAGGCTGGGACGAGAATCACCAGGCGCCCCCTTTTCCACAGCAAGCCCCCCTTTCCCTGCCTCCGTGCACCCCTTTGCAAAAGAGTCAGAGAAAGTAAGCGACCATCCCACAGGCATGCTGCAAGGGAAGTGCGCACGGAGCGCCAGGGGAGCGCAAGGAGGGTCTCTGGAAGGCCCGTGTGCGCCCTCACAGGGGTGGCACCTTGGCCGTGGCGGAGCCCACACCCCAAAGCGGAAGAGGCCCCGTTCCTTCTCCGAGATCCTTACAACGAGGGCCGCAATGATTAAACGTTCCAAGGGGCGGTCGATTTGTTGGGGTAGTTAATGGCAAGGCTAATGGCGGCAATGTTTTGCAGGGCCTGTGTGCGGGGGAGAAAAGAGACAGAGAGAGGTGAACACAAACGGATTTGGAGGCATTGCCTTATGCATTTTGGAACATTCTAGTCAAGACGATTAAAGAGCTCCCCCAGGACTAGTTAACAAAGTCACTCATTATCCTTTAATGAACCAAGCTCTTGCTCAGATATGTGTACTGGTTTGAACCTGGTGTGTGCATCAGAGAGAGCGTTTGGCAATGGTTCCAGTCTGTGTCCTCCACCACAGGCATCCCAGTCTTTCTTACTTTCTCTATTGGTGTGGAATTTGCCCACTGCCTCTCCCTTAACCCTTTCCTCCACCACGGACATCCCAGTGTTTCTTACTCTCTCTATTGGTGTGGAATTTGAATCACTCCGCCCACTGCCTCTCTCTTAACCCTTCCCTCCACCACAGACATCCCAGTGTTTCTTACTCTCTCTATTGATGTGGAATTTGCATGACCCCGCCCACTGCCTCTCTCTTAACCCTTTCCTCCACCACAGACATCCCAGTGTTTCTTACTGTCTCTATTGGTGAGGAATTTGCATGACCCCGTCTACTGCCTCTCTCTTAACTCTTTCCTCCACCACAGACATCCCAGTGTGTCTTACTCTCTCTATTGGTGTGGAATTTGCATGATCCCGTCCACTGCCTCTCCCTTAACCTTTTCCTACTCTTTTCTATGGCACACAACAAACAGAGTAGAATTTGGTGGGGGGTGTATTCACTTTGATTTGGGGGAGGTGTAGTTCACTTACATTCAGAGAGCTCTGTGAACCCAAATGATGATGGATCGGGACCAAACTTGGACACAGAACCCCCTTTCTTCCCTGGGAGGGATCTGGGCCTCACTCGAAGGCCGCCCTTGCTATATCCCACCCCTTCCCCCTCCCCAAAAGGGAATAAACGGAAGCAACGCCTTACCTGTGCTGTGGAGCAGTGGAGGTGGTCGTCTGTGTTTAAGGCAAGCAAGTAGTCCTGCAGAGAGCCCAGTTCCTGAAAGCAAAGGGAGAAAGGTCATTGGAGGCCCAGCAAGCGAAAACACGAGCGAGCCAGCAAGTGGTGCACAATGTTCTCTGGGACTTGCACCATTAACTCCATTAATGCCAACCAAATTTCAACATGCCAGAGGACCTAGAAATGCCTGTAAAGAAC
Source organism: Anolis sagrei ordinatus (assembly GCF_025583915.1). Lineage (NCBI taxonomy): Eukaryota > Metazoa > Chordata > Lepidosauria > Squamata > Anolidae > Anolis > Anolis sagrei. The sequence continues at coordinate 10,013,443 of NW_026844589.1, read as the reverse complement.
ATTTCAATCTAATGCATGGATTTGGTATTTCAGGAGTAGATTTCCCTTCCTTTTGAGGAGAAGGAACCCCTAAAGGCCATCCATTCCAGCCCTGTCTTTAACTAGGAGCCATTTGTAAGTGGGATGTTTGTAACTTGGGGGCAGCACAAAGGCAAGAAGTAGCAGCGGGGAGAACAGGAGGGAGAAGGGAAGGAAGGCCGGGCGCCTGCAAAACCCCGGGAAAGGGCCTTGTTGCGCCCCGACTGGAGTCATCAGGAGAGGCAGGTAAGACATAAATTAAGGCATTACTCCTATGGTGATGACTTACGCTGGCTTTGCTCTCGGTCACGAAGAAGAGTTCGGTCAGGGCCCGGTGGAGTGGGAGGAGGAGGCCCGGCTTGGCCGCCTCGTGGCGAAGGCCATTTTCCATGCAGCTGAACAACTGCCAAAGTGGCCGCAGCAAGGCCAGGTCGCAGTCCCTGAACAGAGGAGGAAGAGGCCGGCTATCACAACGCTGCCGAAACGCACCCGCTCCAACCAAATATATATGCGCGGAATGATGTCCAGGGTGGGAGAAAGAACTCATGTCTGATGGAGGCAAGTGTGAATGTTGCCATGGACCACCTTGACTAGCACTGAAGAGCCTTGCAGCTTTAAAAAAAGCCTGGCTGCTTTCTGCCTGGGGGAATCTTTTGTTGGACATTCCACAGAGATATAATCCCTATTTGCCTCGTTTCCAACACACCTTGCAACCTCTGAGGATGCCTGCCAGAGATGCAGGCGAAATGTCAGGAGAGAATGCTTCTGGTACATGGCCAGACAGCCAAGAAAACTCACAGCAACTCGATGGGATGGATATTCATTGCAAAACGAGAGCTAAATGGGCTACAACACGATGCCCCTCCCTCCCTTCATAAATGTTATATAAATAAATATACATAAATATTATATAAATATATTTATACTTATTTATAAATATATTTATAAATAATTATAAAAATACTCATTTATAATTTATATATATATAACATTTCGATATATATATATATAATAAGTATTTCATAAATATTGACGCATTTATGAAAGTTGTGCCCGGCCTACCCGTGGCCGCACCGCTGGACGATCCGGAGGAGCAAATGCAGGGCCTTCAGGCGCTGGTGCCCAGTCTGGCGGCAGGCCACGCCCACCTGCCACTCCCAGACTTTGGCCAACGGGATGTGCGGGACGACTCTCTCCTCCGACAGCATCTGCTTCAGGATCTCAAACCCTGCAATTCAACACATTTTCTTTGGCTCAGCCGTCCTTCGACCCGACTCCTTCCGAAAGCAGAGGCCCATGCACCCCCCCTCCCATTGGCCAGGCTCATGGCTGCACGGGGCCAAGGGGGCAATGCAGCAGCTACAAAGGCCAATGTGATCCCAGAACAGGAATGCATTGGGAGAAACCCTCATAGGAATGCATTGGGAGAAACCCTCATAGGAATGCATTGGGGACATCTCCATGGGAATGCATTGGGAGAAACCACCATAGGAAAGCATTGGGAGAAATCTCCATAGGAAAGACTTGTGAGAAACCCCTATAGGAAAGTATTGGAAGAAATTCCCATAGGAAAGCATTGGGAGAAACTCCCATAAGATTGCATTGGTAGAACTCTTCATAGGAATGCATTGGGAGAAATCTCAAAAAGAAATCAGTGGGAGAAACCCCCATAAGAATGCATTGGGGAGACCTCCATAGGAATGCATTGAGAGAAACCCCCATAGGAATGCATTGAGAGAAATCCTCATAGAAATGCATTGGGAGAAACCCTCATAGGAATGCATTGGGAGAAATCCTCATAGGAATGCATTGGGAGAAACCCTCATAGGAATGCATTGGGAGAAACCACCATAGGAAAGCATTGGGAGAAACATCCATAGGAATGCATTGGGAGAAATCTCAGTAAGAAATCAGTGGGAGAAACCCCCATAGGAAAGCACTGGGAAAACCTCCATAGAAAAGCATTGGGAGAAACCCCCATAGGAATGCATTGGGAGACATCTCCATGGGAAAGCATTTGGAGAAACCCTCATAGGAATGCATGGGAGAAACTCCCATAGGAATGCATTGGGAGAGATCTCCATAGAAAAGCATTGGGAGAAACCCTCATAGGAATGCATGGGAGAAAGTCCCATAGGAAAGCATTGGGAGAGACCTCCATAGAAAAGCATTGGGAGAAACCCTCATAGGAATGCATGGGAGAAATTTCCATAGGAAAGCATTGGGAGAGACCTCCATAGAAAAGCATTGGGAGAAACCCTCATAGGAATGCATGGGAGAAACTCCCATAGGAAACCATTGGGAGAGACCTCCATAGAAAAGCATTGGGAGAAACCCTCATAGGAATGCATGGGAGGAACTCCCATAGGAAAGCATTGGGAGAGACCTCAATAGAAAAGCATTGGGAGAAACCCCCATAGGAATGCATTGGGAGAAACCCTCATAGGAATGCATGGGAGAAACTTCCATAGAAAAGCATTGGGAGAGACCTCCATAGAAAAGCATTGAGAGAGACCTCCATAGGAATGCATTGGGAGAAACCCCCATAGACTTGGGAGAAACTCCCATAGAAAAGTACTGGGAGAGAGCTCCATATGAAAGAATTGTGAAAAAACCCCATAGGAAAGCATTGGGAGAAACTTCCATAGGAAATCATTGGGAGAAACTCCCATTGGAATGCACTGGGAGAAATCTCCATAGGGAAGCATTGGGTGAAACCCTCTTGGTTCTCCAGCCTCTGCTAGATGATGATAGTAACAACAATAATAAAAATAGAATAATAATAATGATGATGATGATGATGATGATGATGATAATGATAATAGAAGAATCGAATGCTAGAGTTAGAAGGGACCCCAGGGCTCACCTGTCTGGAACCTGCCCAGGTGTCCGGCCGTCACCGTGAACTTGTATCCCCACTCGGTGTTGCTCATGTCGCTGGTGAAGCGGTAGTGCAGGGTATCTCCTGGCAAGACATGAAAGGGAAGTCGCCTTCAGCCCGGGAGAGGGCTTCCCTTGGGCCTTGTTGGGCCCCCAACCCAGAAGGGGAGGCCCCTGCCCGTCCTTCCTCACCTGGGAGCTCAAAGTCAGCCCACTTGTGGGGAGGCCCGCTGAAGGTGTGCCGGTCATGGGCAAAGTCTGCGCTGCTGGACACCACCAGCTCGTCACAGCCCTCCTCTGTGTTGCACTGCGGGTCGAACTTGACGGAGAGGTAGATGGCGCCCGGGATGTGGACCTTGTCCTGCCGGAGAGGGAGAGAGGAAGGGCTCCAATCAATTCTATTTCATGTGCAGGCCACAGGTCTTTAAATCTCTCCTCGCTTCTGCCTCATCCTCAGAATACGATATACATATATAGCAGATTTTCACTTTTTGCAGGTGGTCTGGAGTGATGCTGAGGCCAGTTACCTCAAAACTGGTGTTGTTGTTGTAGGGGTGCTTGGACTCCCGCGCTTGGACGGCCACCCCCGGCTCCTCCATGAACTGGCAAGCCGTGAGCGCCATGGTGGACAGCATGCTCTCGTTGCAGCTACGGAGCACCTTCAGCAGGATCTGCAGGAAGAAGAAGACAGGAACGTAAGATTTTTTTCATGTCAGGAGCAAATTGAGAAACTGCAAGTCTCTTCTGCTGTGAGAGAACTGACCATCTGCAAGGACATTGCCCGGATGTGTAAACATCCTGTAAGAGGCTTCTCTCATGTCCCTGTATGGGAAGCTGGAGCTGTCAGACAAGAGCTCACCCTGCTCCTCGGATTCAAGCCACCGACCTTTTGGTCAGCAGTCCTGCCCGCACAAGGGTTTAACCCATTGCACTACCAGGGCTCCTAACATAACGGATCACACTATGCCACACTACGTTTTTTCCCCCTGGGTTGTCAATGTCATTTGGACCGGGTTGTGCCTCAGCTGGTTGGGAGTCAGCTGCATTAAAATCACTACTGACCATGGTCATGAGTTCGAAGCCAGCCCAGGTTGGAGTAAGCTCCTGACCATTGGTCTAGCTTACTGCCAACCTTTGCAACCCGAAAGACAGTTGCATCTGTCAAGTAGGAAATTTAGGTACCACTTTATGCAGTGGAGGTTAATTTAACTAATTTACGACACCATAAAACTCTCCAGCGGTGTGCAAAAGAATGAGGAAGTACTCTATTAGAGTCACAAGTAGACAGTGATGCAGCAGCTCCCCCAGTTGCATTGGTCAAGTAGGAAATTTAGGTACAGCTTTATGGAGGGAGGCTAATGTAACTAATTTACAACGCCATAAAACTCTCCAGCAGCGTGCAAAAGAATGAGGAAGTACTCCATTAGAGTCACAAGTGGACGGTGACGCGACAGCTCCCCCAGTTGCATTGGTCAAGTAGGAAATTTAGGTACCGCTTTATGTGCTGGAGGCTAATTTAACTAATTTACGACACCATAAAACTCTCCAGCAGCGTGCAAAAGAATGAGGAAGTACTCCATTAGAGTCACAAGTGGACGGTGACACGACAGCTCCCCCAGTTGCATTGGTCAAGTAGGAAATTTAGGTACTGCTTTATGTGATGGAGGCTAATTTAACTAATTTACAACGCCATAAAACTCTCCAGCAGCATGCAAAAGAATGAGGAGGTACTCTATCGGTGTCACAGCTCCCCCAGTGGCCAGAATTCAAACATACCCTAATAAAGCTGGAAAGTTAAATATCCTCTGTGTGTCTGTGTATATATGTTGTGTGTCTATGGCATTGAATGTTTGCCATATATGTGTGCATTGTGATCCGCCCTGAGTCCCCTGTGGGGTGAGAAGGGCGAAATATAAATACTGTATTCGACTCTCAGACCAGAGATACTCTGGACATTGGACGGTTAAGATGACAAGAAAGGTGCCCTGTGTGATCTGCACAGAGAAACAGCTTCACATCCTGTCTGTAAGACCTCACAACCTCTGAGGATGCTTGCCATAGATGCAGGCGAAATGTCAGGAGAGAATGCCTCTAGCACATGGCTACATAGCCTGAAAAAACCTACAACAACCCTGTAACTGGAGTGATATACAGTGTACCTGTATGTTGAGTACATGAAGGTTTGTGAGTAAACCAACTAGGTTATTTTAAACCAGACTCCTTTGTTTTTGGTCTCTTGATCTTCCGAGCCTCCAGAGTTGGCATCCGACACCTCAAAAGTCAAAACTGGACCAACAGGAGGGAGGACTCACAGAGGTTGGGTGGCTATCTGTCGGGGGTGCTTTGCTTGTGCGTTTCCCGCCTGGCCAAAGGGGGCTGGGATGGGCGGCCCTTGAATTCTAGGATTCTATGAAACGGATTTTAAGAGAGTCTAAATAGACATCTGTCAGGAGGGCTTTGATTGTGCTTTTCCTGCCTGGAAGAAAGAAGGGGGTGGACTGGAAGCCCCCTGGGGGTCCATTCCAACTCTAGGATTCTATACTTTTATTATTAGTAGTACTATTAGTATTATTATTATTATTATCAGTATTAGTATTATTATTACTTTTAGGCAGAGACTGGGAGGCCATGGTGCTTTTCCTGTCTTGGACTAGATGGCCACTTGGTCCCTTCCAATTCTACGGCCTGCCGTTGGGACTCCTTTGTACGCCCACCACCCCTCTTCCCGCCACGCTCGCTCACCTTCTCGCAGAGCGGCTTCTCCTCCAGCTGGAGGAGCATGTCCAGGATGTAGGCCATGTGGGCGGGCCCGCTCAGTTCCAGCATCTCAGGACCAAGGGGGGCCTGTGGGGGCCACTGGGCCAGCAGCAGGGCTAGGGCGTGCCGGGCGTAGAGGACGGCGGTGGCCTTGTGCAGCCGGTAGAGGAAGCCCCTTGTGCCCCTTGGGCCCCCCCGGCGCGGCGTAGGCGACGGCTCCAGCTCTTTGCGCAGGAGGACGGCGCTCTTGGCGCGGCGCTGCTTGGCGTAGCTGAGTCGCAGGTCGCTCTCGGTGCTGGCGATGAGCTTCTGGGTGACCGGGCTGGACTCCTCCGTGGCGGTGCCGCAAGGAGCTGGCTTGGCCTGCAAGACAGAGAGGGGGGAGCAAGGCGGGCAGGGAAGTTCAACCCAATGGAGCTCAAAGCAGTTTCAGGATTTGTAGTCAGCGAGGACCAGGGCCTCACTGGGGCTACAAAGCGTGTTGTAAGGCGAGATGAATCTCACAACCAGAATTATTAAAAACTGTGACATAAACACTGAGAACTGGGAAGCCGTGGCCCTTGAGTGCTCTAACTGGAAGTCAGCTATGACCAGCAGTGCTGCAAAATTCAAAGAGGCACGTATGTAGGGCAAAAGGGAGAAATGCGCCAAGAGGAAGAAGGCACGTCAAGCCAACCCTGACTGGGACCGCCTTCCACCTGGAAACTAATGTCCTCACTGCGGGAGAAGATGCAGATCAAGAATAGGGCTGCACGGCCACCTATCGACCCACCACCAAGACATTTGGACATGGCAGAGACACTGAAGAGAGAACTGGGAAGCCCTGACCCTTGAGCACTCTAACTGGTGGTCAGCTGTGACCAGCAGTGCTGCGGAATACGAAGAGGCAAGAATGGAGGGTGAAAGGCAGTAACGTGCCAAGAGGAAGAAGGCGCGTCAAGCCAACCCTGACAAGGACCAAGTTCTACCTGGAAACACCTGGCTCTAGTTTTTGAATGACTCATCACTGGAGCAGAACAACTATTTTCAAAGGAAGAGCTGCACAACCAAACAGGAAATGACACTTTCAAGCCAGGAACAGAAGAGTTATAGAAGATCCCGAACTGACTGCGCAAGCGAGAGAAATACCATAGGTGCAATTTCAGAGACCACGAAGGAGAAAAAGATTTCCCTTCCAAGGGGCAGATTTCCCTCCCTGTGGTCTCTGCCCCGTTCTGAACTATGAGTCGTTTGCAAGTAGGATGTTTGTAACTGGCGGGGCGGGGGGGGGGGGGTTGTGTCATACACCACTGAATCTAATGCACACCTCAATTTTCGTGCTTAGTTGCAAAAAGGGCACATTTTCTCATTTGGCAAAAAAAAAAAGTGTGCATTGCAGTTGCTGCAGGACTAGAACCCCTTCATTATAAGCAATGATGTGAAAACCTCCCAGCAATGGAAAGAGAGCCCTTGGAGAGCCTCTCTGCTGCCAAACGCATCCACTTTGATTGCCTTGGTTCACTGCTATGGAAATACAAATGGTTTTCTAAGATTGACAGATGCTCACGGGAACACCTCAGCAAGCAAGAGTCCAAAAGTGGCAGGCTAAATGAATGGCCGATACCAAATGAGAGACTCCCTCCTGGGCACACAGAAAACTGGATGACTTCGAAGATGCTGAACAGACTGTGCTCTGGCACCACAAGATGCAGAGCCAACCTTAAGAAATGGGGCCACAAAGAGGAGTCCACGACCTGCGAGTGCACCCTAATTTTGGCGAGGGAATTCAGCCCCAAAAGGTGGGCGTTGGATTTGAGTCAATGGGGAATATTTTCGGGGGTGGACGGGCGGCTGCTCGCTCACCAGGCAAGGCACCACAATCATGTCGGTGTCCAGGGCTTTGGCGCTCTGCTCCTCGGAGCGGGTCTGCTGGCTGGGCTGCCACTTCTGGGCCAGCGTGCGAATCCGCTCATCGGTTGTCACCACGTCACCATCAAATCTTTGACGAAGAGAAACATTTCACAGTCAGAAAGCGGCCACTCCAAAATTGACAGCACTTTGCATGGAAATTTACATATTCCAAAAGCCATTTCCAGCTTGGGAGTTCAAATCTGGGGTTTGTGGAAATCCAAAACCGTCGTGATTTGGCCGGCCTTTCCCCACGGCCAGGTGTTCATTTGCAAGATGCAAAAATAGGCAGCAAAAGCCACGCTTCCTTCCTGGGAGCCAGAACCCCAGCCAAGGTTAATTAATTATTTATTGATTGACAATATTTATATTCGGCCTTTCTCCCCCCTCAGGGGACTCAGGGCAGATCACAATGCACAATGCAAACATTCAATGCCACAGACACACAACATATATATAGCCAGACACACAGGTTACTAAACTCTCCATCTTCATGAAGGCATGCTTTTTGAATTCCGGCCACCGGGGGAGCTGTGACACCAATTGAGTTCTCCCTCATTCTTTTGCACACTGCTGGAGACGGCACATGCCAGTTGTGGGTGTCTCCCCTCCACTTTTGCTGCCTGAGGCAGACCCTACTTTACCTCTTCTGCACCTCCAAGAAGAAAGAGTCCCTCCGCTTCATCTGCAGTTCGTACATGGCCCGGAGGATGTGCAGTGGGGCATCCAGGGCGTCGTGCGTCATCTGAAAGCAGGCCCAAGACACATTAACGTCCTGGCCCTCTCTGCTGGGGGGGGGGGGGGACTATGGGTGCGCCTACACTAAAAGCGTAACGCAGCCTGGAATTACTTCAGTGACCACAACTCACCCAATGGGACTCATTCTCTGGACCTTGTACAATTCACATGCTCTCACCTATATTTTATTTATTTATTTATTTACGCTCTGAGACCCCCTAGAAGGGGACTCAGAGCAGCTTACAAGTAATATGTAAATACAATATATTATATTATTATCATAGCACAATATTACTCTACTATTATACAGTAATATTACATATAATATACAATATATAATTATATCATATTATCATATTATTATATTGTATCACATTATAATATTATATGTATATACAATATAGCATATTATATCATCACCATAGCACAATATTAGTATCATATATTACTATATTGTACTATACCATTGTACTGTAATATTATTAGTAATATTACATGTAATATAAAATATATAATTATAATATATTATTATTAGTAGTAGTAGTAGTATTATACTGTATTACATTATAATATTATCAATATTATATGTAATATTATTAGCACAGCACAATAACAGGATTATATATTACTATATTGCATTCTACCATTATACTGTAATATTGTTAGTAATATTACATGTAATATAAAATATAGAATTATAATATATATTATTATTATTAGTAGTAATAGTATTATATTGTATTATATTTTATTATTATCAATATTATATGTAAATACAATATATTATAATATTAGCACAGCACAATATTGGTATTATATATTACTATATTGCACTCTACCATTATACTGTAATATTGTTAGTAATATTACATGTAATATAAAATATAGAATTATAATATATATTATTATTATTAGTAGTAATAGTATTATATTGTATTATATTATATTATCAATATTATATGTAAGTACAATATATTATATTATTAGCACAGCACAATATTAGTATTATATATTACTATATTGCACTATAACATTATTCTGTAATATTATTAGTAATATTACATGTAATATAAAATATATAATTATAATATATTATTATTATTAATAGTATTATATTTATTATATTACATTATTATCAATATTATATGTAAATACAATATATTATAATATTAGCACAGCACAATATTGGTATTATATATTACTATATTGCACTCTACCATTATACTGTAATATTGTTAGTAATATTACATGTAATATAAAATATATAATTATATACTTATATTTATAATTATATATATTATCCAGTCCAACCCCATTCTGTTACGAAGCAGGAAAAAAAAATACCAGGAAGCAGATCTTGGTGGTTTCGTCCAGGCCTTCCAGCGGGTCGAGGCGGCCCTGTGTGGCACCCGCAGGCGCCGCAGTGGCGGCCTGGTCCTGATCCTGCTCCAGATCCGGCTCTTCCTCCTTACGTTCCGCCAGGGAACCAGCCTCTTTTTTGCAGGAGTAGAGCATCAGTGACAAGATCTGCGAGAGGACAACAACGGAAAGAACACATAATCTCTCTCTCATGGGCATGATTAGGCATACTTTTAGTGTGGGGTCCGTATTGCCTGGGCAACATCCTTGCAGAATATAGGTTGTTTACTTGTAACTGTAGTTCCTTGAGTGGTTACCTGTGAATTTGCACCAAAGATGAAGAAAAATGAGAGATTCCTAGCTGCTGCAATGGCGGCGGATGAAAGGATCTGAGGCAGTAGCCCCTCCCATTGGCTATATATACTCTCAAGGGGAGAGTGGGCGGGGCTACCGCCTAATAAATTTTCTAGAAGATTCCGAACTGTCTGCATAGGCACAGGAAATACCATATGTGCGATTCACAGGGACCACGATGGGGAACCACTGGTTCTCTCACACCAGAAGCGACTTGCAGTTTCTCAAGTCGTTCCTGACACGAATAAATAAATAAATAAATAAATAGGACAGACCCTTCATAGGTGCAGATCGAGAGAGACGCCCAACTCTCCACCTGGGTTACACTGCAGCTGGGAAGCCACAAACCCTTCGGCTTACCTCCAAGTCCCTGAGAAGCCAGGTCTTGCTGAAGCCGGTGCCTTTGCTGCATTTCTTCACCAACAGTTTCAGCAAACCCGTCTGGAGAAAAGCTGTTCGTATTTCTTCAAAGGCAGAGGTCTGTCGGGAAGAAGGAAAGCGGTGCGAGTTACAGCCCAAAGAGCCCAATGTTCGCATCCAGTGGCTGGATGTCTATTACTACTACTATTGTTATTATTATTATTATTATTATTATTATTGTGCTATGCTAATAATATAATAGATTACATGTATGTATGTATGTATATGTATATATGTATAAGTGTGTGTGTGTGTGTATATATATATATCTTGTAAGCCACTCTGAGTCCCCTTCAGGGTGAGAAGGCATATAAATATCATAAATATTTATTTATTTTTGCTTTTTAAGTCCCTTCTGCTGTGTTTTTCAGCGTTTTATGAGTGATGGTCACTCGTTGGCCTGAGAGGTGTCTTGTGTCTAAATTTGGTGTCAATTCACCCAGTGGTTTTTGAGTTATGTTAATCCCACAATCAAACATTACATTTTTATTTATACAGATTGTTGTTATTATTCTGCTCTTTATTATAACTTTTATTATACTTATTATGCCCCACTTTACATCCCGATTGTACAATCTTGTGTCTCTCTAACCTAGAATTAAGTTGTGCTGACATTCTGGTGTTTCAGTGCAAACTGTAGTAGGAAGATGCTGCACAAACCAACCCTCCGATGTCCTTAGAAACTCCAGACCCTGCGAGACCCTTTAATTCCTGCTTCCCTTCTAGAGAGGCAGGGAATCTTATTGAGTTGTGGGCGCACACCTTGAAAAATCTATCCCTCCAGCTATAAGTGTTTGCAAGCAACTTCTGCAGAATCGTGAAGGGGTTTGTTTCGGTTTTGCCAGAATATGTTGAAGGGAGCCCCTCCCTTGTATTAGTGAATGTCTTGGTCGAAGCCGCGTACCTTCAGTGCCTTGTAAAGGCCTTTCAGGACCAGGGACAGGACCCAGGTGGCCTCCACCGCCTCCGGGGAGCCGCTGTCCACGCCGCTCTGGAGAAGGTGGCAAGCGATGAACACAAAGTGTGGGATGTACGGCCGCAGGAGGAGGCCCTCGGGGTTGCCGCCGTTCCCGTTGCGGTCATCTCGGCCACAAGGCTGAACCAGTTGGAGGTCCTTCACTGGGCGGAAACAGGGAAGACACGGCGTGGTTTGAGTCGCAATCTAGGCTCTGCTTCACTGGCTTGACTTTGTGTCAAGGGACAGCAAAAATCATGCAGACACCCCCCCAGTAGGGGGGAGGGGATTGGCTCAGGTTGATGGGCGTTGTAGTCCCAATAGCTTCTCAACCTTTTGGTGTGGTATATATACTCGTCGCAACCAACTTTAAATACTAGACCGGGGAGGGGGGATGACGAAGGACGATGGGAGTTGTAGTCCCAATAGCTTCTCAACCTTTTGGTGTGGTATATATACTCGTCGCAACCAACTTTAAATACTAGACCGGGGAGGGGGGATGACGAAGGACGATGGGAGTTGTAGTCCCAATAGCTTCTCAACCTTTTGGTGTGGTATATATACTCGTCGCAACCAACTTTAAATACTAGACCGGGGAGGGGGGATGACAAAGGATGATGGGAGTTGTAGTCCCAATAGCTTCTCAACATTTTGGTGTGGTATATATACTCATGACAACCAACTTTAAATACTGGACCGGGGGGGGGGATGACAAAGGATGATGGGAGTTGTAGTCCAATAGCTTCTCAACCTTTTGGTGTGGTATATATACTCATCACAACCAACTTTAAATACTGGACCGGGGGGAGAGGGGGATGACAAAGGATGATGGGAGTTGTAGTCCAATAGCTTTTCAACCTTTAGGTGTGGTATATATACTAGTCGCAACCAACCTTAAATACTGGACCGGGGGGGGGGGGATGACAAAGGATGATGGGAGTTGTAGTCCAATAGCTTCACAACCTTTTGGCTAAAATCAAGCATGGCGTACATACTCGTCACAAACAACTTTAAATACTGAACGGGTGTGTGAGTGTGTGTTGGGGGAAATGACATAGGATGATGGGAGTTGTAGTCTCAATAGCTTTTCAACCTTTTGACTAAAATCAAGCATGGCGTACATACCCATCACAAACAACTTTAAATACTGGACAGATGTGTGAGTGTGTGTTGGGGGGAAATGACATAAGATGATGGGAGTTGTAGTCTTAATAGCTTCTCAACCTTTTGACTAAAATCAAGCATGGCATACATATCCGTCACAAATAACTTTAAATACTGGATGAGTGTGTGTTGGGGGAAATGACATAGGATGATGGGAGTTGTAGTCTCAATAGCTTCTCAACCTTTTGGCTAAACTCAAACGTGGTTTACATACTCGTCACAACCAACTTTAAGTTCTGGATAGGGGTGTGGGTGGGTGGGGTAAATGACGGGATGATGGGAGTTGTAGTCTGCCCATACCCAGATACCTCCCACCTGGAGAGAGGGATAACGGGACCACTCGTCATTCCAAACGTGGGAAGCCGGGGTCAGGGGCAGAAGGGAGGGGTCCCACCTGCTTTCCGCTTCCGCGTTTTGACATCCACGACCACCGCCCTGTCCTTCTCCGCAAAGTGCTTGAGGACAACCACGTCATGTGCCTCGTTGGCCACGTCCACATACGCAGCCCGGCTTCCCGTGCACAGGACCTGGTGTCGCAGAATGAAAGCACACATCTCTAGCCTCTTAAATCCGATCTAGCCTTGCAAATTTTTTCTTTCCCCAAATCCCTTCACTCCTTCTCACTCACCTCTGGGAAGCCGACCAGCACCAGCAAGGCAAAGAGGTTGGTGTGCTTCAGCTGGAAAGGAAGCTGCTTCACACAGTGCTCCGTGAAGGCCGAGACCACGCTGTGCCACTGTGGGGAGGCGCTCAGGGCGCCCAAGGCCTCTGCCAGGATGCAGGCCCAGTCCAGGCCCAGGCGACTGCAAGAGCATAGGCAGAGCATATGTGTCACAAGAGGAACCATCATAGAATAGTATACACTTTTAGAGATATATTTACCGGCAGCCCCTAAGTTACAGACACCCCACTCCCTTGCAAGCAACTCTCAGTTCAGAACAATGGGGCTGAGACCACAGGAAGGGAGAGCAATCTCATATGATATATCATTAGTACTATAGTATTATTATTATTATTATTATTATTATTATTATTATTATTATAGTATACAGGTTGCCCCCAGGTTACAAACAGCTAACTCATAGCTAAATACGGGGCTGAGAGCACAGGAAAGGAGAGGAATCTCATATTATTATTATTATTATTATTATTATTATTATTATTATTATTATTATTATGCTATAATATATTATTAGTATTATTATTATTTTATATATATATACAGGCTACTCCCAGGTTACAAACACCTAACTCATAGCTAAATACGGGGCTGAGAGCACAGGAAGGGAGAGGAATATATTATTATTATTATTATTATTATTATTATTATTATTATTTCTATATTATGATATATTATTAGTATTATTAATGTATATATATACAGGTTGCCCCAGGTTACAAACACCAAACTCATAGCTAAATAAGGGGGTTAGAGCACAGGAGGGCAAAGGAATCTCATATTATTATTATTATTATTATTATTATTATGCTATAATATATTATTAGTATTATTATTTTATATAAATACAGGCTGCTCTCAGGTTACAAATACCTAACTCAGAACTAAATATGGGGATGAGCACAGGAAGGGAGAGGAATCTCATATTATTATTATTATTATTATTCTATAATATATTTTTAGTATTATTATTTTATATATATACAGGCTGCTCCCAGGTTACAAACACCTAACTCATAGCTAAAAACGGGGCTGAGACCATAGGAAGGGAGATGACTCTCTTCTATTATTATTATTATTATTATTATTATTATTATTATTATTATTATTATTTTACTGACACAAAAACACAATATGTCACAGCAAACAAGATCTATATGCTGGATTTCATATCACAAAATCACAAGTTGAACACTTCTCAAGCGTCTAGGACTGTGTGATGATGATGATGATTATTATTATTACTATATACAGGTTGACCCCAGGTTACAAACATCTAACTCATAGCTAAAAACGGGGCTGAGAACACAGGAAGGGAGAGTAACCTCTTCCTCGGAAGGAAGGGAAATGCACTCTGGGAAAAGTTATGATCAGGGGAAAAAAGAGGCTCCCATGGAGCTCTCATTCCGATCCTCGTTTCCACAGGTCTCTTCCAACTCTAGGATTATAGGATTCCAATACCCTTTCCCTATGTTTTGATGACATAACCAATTAGGAAATGCCCCTGCCAACCCAGAGGCAGACAAACAAACATCCCAGCATGACCGAGCTCTGCTCTGAGAGGGGTGGGTACCTTTCCAAGCAGGCGGCTCCCAGGCTGAAGAGCAGGTGGGTGGTCTTCCAGCCTTGGGGGGATGCCGAGGGGCCCTCTCCGCCGGCCACCAAGGGGCCCTGCTTGGCTGAGAAGACCTTGCCCAGCGCCGCATCCACCTCAGCTGGGGGCAGCCTGCGGATGACCTGCCCCAGCAGCCCCAGCGCCAGGTGGTAGGCCTCGTTCAGTCGCCCCGCGTTGGAGATCACTTCCTGGAACAGGAGCGGCAGGACCCGGTCCAGGCCAGACAGAGGTGTTGTCAGGCCCTGCAAAGAGAAGGAAGGACATCATTCCACAGATATATAATCCTCACTTGCCTAGTTTCCAACAGATCCCTCAACCTCTGACACCTCCCAAAAAAAGCATTCCCCCAGACAGGAAGCAGCTAGGCTTTGAAGTTGCAAGGCTTTTCAGTGCTAACACTGTTCAACGGAGAAAAAGTTGCAGGCCTGAAAATTTAAAAATGTATATTGGCTCTAGTTTTTATGATATAAGCAATCACGTGATCACATATGGTTGAAAAAATGCATGTTGCGACTTACACTATGGAAGATTCTAGAATATTCTAGAAAGTTTGATGACGCAGTATTAGTGCCGTGTGCAAAAGCCAGAAAGCCCTATATAAGGCCAGACTTTTGAACGGTGAGGGTCAGTCAGTTGAAGACTGAGACAGTATCGTTAAACATCATTTTACATTGTTCTTTTGACTGTAGTTATGCCTCGCATGTGTGTAAATAAAGCACTATGGAAAAAAGCTATCAAGGCCAATGGACTCCGTCAATGCTGTCAGACTACTTCTGGAGCATTGTAAGAGACAATCCTTTCCTTGAATACAAAAGAACAGTCAAGAGAAGCAAACAGGATAAAAACTAAAGTCACTATTAAAGCAACATTTACACTTTCAGACTTTTCAACTGCATTAGGCCTACTAATAGAGTTTCTTGCTGCACAAACATAAACAATAGACTAATTAAATAAATATTTCTCATGTATAAACTATTGGCAATATAATTTGACTAAAATGTAGTAAATATTCACGGTTTATATACATGCAGTAAGGTTAGGCGCGTTATCATAATATTAACGAATTACCTATTGTGGAGAAAATTGAAATAGCTGTTGCATAAAAACCAGAGCCAATTAACACATTTAATTATTATATTTGAATTCAGCATGTTAAATTTATTAAGAAACGGCACATTTCGTTTCCGCAACTGAGAGAAACTGAAAATTTGTAGAACAGTGTAATCACAAGTGGCCATTGGTAACATTCACACTTCTCTCCAACAGCCAAGAGTTCTTTCTCCCACCCTGGACATTCCACAGACATATAAACCCCATTTTCCTAGTTTCCAACAGACCTCGCAACCTCTGATGATGCCTGTCAGAGATGTGGGTGAAATGTCAGGAGAATGCTACAGGAACATGGCCATATAGCCCAAAAAACCTACAGCAACCCAGTGTACTACTACTACTACTACTATTATTAATATTATTATTACGATTATTATTTCTTATCCGCCTCTCCTCATAGTTGGAGGTGGGTCACAGCACACTCTAGTTGTTGTTGTTGTTGTTGTTATTATTATTATTTTCAACTGGCATTAAAAATTAGTCATATTTTGTCCACAGAATGCAGTTGCACCCTTCATGGGAGAGTCATAGCATCTGAGAGTCGGGAGAGACGCTAAGGGCCCCCCATCCAACCCCCTTCTTTGGACATCTACCTTCAAACAGTAGCAATCACCCAACCTGAGCAGAAAGATGATAACACCTAAGTCGAAAGCCTCCATATATTGTTGGGATTGGACTCTCAATATTCTCTGTCATGCTGGGAATTGTAGTCCAATGTAATTGGAAGCAGCAGTGCAATTCCCACCCCCTTGCCCCCCCTCCCCGGGTTGCGGAGCGCTCCTTACTGGTTTCAAGCGAGGCAACATGGCCGCCAAGAGGCCCAGGATCCTCTTTTGGGAGCATTCGGCAAACAGGGCCTCTTGGACTGGCACCGCTTGGTTCAGAGGCCAATCGTCAGCGCCTAAAACAGAGGAAGCGAATAGGTTGACCACCGCTTCTGACTACTTCCTGTGAGAAGAACGCTTTCTGAATTAGGGACAAAGACGGACACAACGGTCCCTTGTTTGTCTGGAGGTTCTACCAGCCAAATCGACCTTGGCGATCAAGGGGGTGGCAGATCTCGCAGCCAGATCGCCCTGACATACAACAGCCACTTGGACTTCCATGGAGAAACTAGGATGTCACCTTGACCGGGAGGCTGGGAATCAGAACGAGGCACGGCAGGCTCCCTCTCGGGCAGGTCACTCTTCTTCTTCTTGGATGGAAGTCCATTGGAAGCGTCGCTCGGCTCTTGTTTGTCGTTTGCGATTCCCGGGATTTCTTTTCCATTTCCCTGAGAAGGAAGGAAGGAAGGAAGGCCCAAAGTTGCAACCAAATTATTCACAGGCATTGGATGTACAAGCATTTCTATTCCTAAGCACAGGCCGTCCACAAGTCACAGACAAAATCAGTTCTCTAGGTTTGTTCTTAAGTTGAATTGCCATGTAAGTTGGAACAAGTTGGAGTAAGTTGGCGATCGGGCTGTGGTGAAGCTAGTGAGTAGCCAGCTGCATTGAATCACTACTGACTGAGAGGTCATGAGTTCAAAGCCAGCCCGGGTTGGAGTGAGCTCCTGACCATTAATAGTCTAGCTTCCTGTCAACCTTTGTAACCCAAAAGACAGTTGCATCTGTCAAGTAGGAAATTTAGGTACAATTGTACCTAAATTTCCTACTTGAAATTTAAGTACAATATATACCTAAATTGTATACTAGCTATCCCCTGCCACGCGTTGCTGTGGCCCAGTCTTTGTATGTGTGTGTGTATATATTTGTGTATATGTGTGTGTTTGTGTGTATATGTGGTTTTGCACTTGCGTTATAATGTATTTTTGTTTTTTGGCTTTTTAAGTCTCTTCTGTTGTGTTTTTCACTGTTTTTATGAGTGATGGTCACTTGTTGGCCTGATAGGTGTTTTGTGTCCAAATTTTATGTCAATTGATACAGTGGTTTTTGAGTTATGTTAATCCCACAAAGGAACATTACATTTGTATTTATATACTAGCCGTTCCCTGCCATGTGTTGCTGTGGCCCACATGGGGGTTCTGTGTGGGAAGTTTGGCACAATTCTATCGTTGGTGGAGTTCAGACTACTCTTTGATTGTAGGTGAACTATAAATCCCAGTAACTACAACTCCCAAATGTCAAGATCTATTTTCCCCAAACTCCACCAGTATTCACATTTGGGCATGTTGAGTATTCGTGCCAAGTTTGGTCCATATCCATCATTGTTTGAGTCAACAGTACTCTCTACATGTAGGTGAAGTACAACTCCCAAACCCAAGGTCAATGCTCACCAAACCCTTCTAATATTGGTCAAGGGAGTCCTGTGTTCCAAGTTTGATTCAATTCCATTGTTGGTGGAGTTCAGAATGCTCTTTGATTGTAGGTGAACTATAAATCCCAGCAACTACAACTCCCAAATGACAAAATCATAATTTTTTGAGTGATGGTCACTCTTTGTGTAGTGAGACGTTTTGTGGCCAAATTTGGTTCTTTTGTTTTTAAGGTACTCATTATGCACAGAGCATTTTAACATATATAGATATGTGTGTGTGTGTGGTTTTGCGCATGTGTCAGTGTTTTCTTTATTAAAAAATTGGCTTTTTTAGTCCCTTCCGCTGTGTTTTTTCAGTGTTTTTATGAGTGATGGTCACTCGTTGGCCTAAGAGGTGTCTTGTGTCCAAATCTGGTGTCAATTTGCCCAGTGGTTTTTGAGTTATGTTAATCCCACAAACTAACATTACATTTATACGTATATATACACATTAGTTGTCCCCTGCCATGCGTTGCTGTGGCCCAGTCTGTGTATATGTGCTTTGTGTGTGCATATATTTGTGTATGTGTATATATGGACACTCATTGGCCTGATACGTGAATTGTATCCAAATTTGGTGTCAATGCGTCCAGTGGTTTTTGAGTTATGTTAATCCCACAAACGGAGCCCCTGGTGGCGCAGTGGGTTAAAGCACTGAACTGCTGAGCTTGTTGACCGAAAGGTCGCAGGTTTGATTCCGGGGAGCGGCATGAGCTTCCGCTGTCAGCCCTAGCTTCTGCCAACCTAGCAGTTCGAAAACATGCAAATGTGAGTAGATCAATAGGTACCGCTCCGGCGGGAAGGTAAGGGCGCTCCATGCAGTCATGCCGGCCACATGACCTTGGAGGTGACTATGGACAACGCCGGCTCTTTGGCTTAGAAATGGAGATGAGCACCACACCCCAGAGTCAGACATGACTGGACTTATTGTCAGGGGACTACCTTTACCTTTACCTTAATCCCACAAACGAACATTACATTTTTATTTATATAGATCTGTACATTGCCAACACAGCCAGACATGAGTAGAGCCTGCAAGCCTAACCGTTAACACACTGTATATATTGATAAAAGGAGTTCGGTCAGTCAAAAACCATCTATTTGTTTGTAGTACATGTGTAAGTGGCCTGCTTGTAACTCGGGGACGGCCTGTAATCTTTCCTTTCCTTGCTACGGTCATTCAGAGCCAGAAGGGAGGTCCAGCCAGGCGCTCTGTCACGGGACTTACGTTGCAATGGGCGAAAGGCACAGGCGTCGCTGGAAGGCTTCCCGCCACTTCCTCCTTTGCAAAGTGTTGCGTCGCAGCATCTGCAGAAGCATCAAGCGATGGGGCCGCGTTTTCGGCAAAGGATTCACCGTCCGGCAACATGGAGAGCAAGGCCAGGCCTTTCAGACCTGAGCATATGGGGAAAAGCACAAAACCTTGAAGGAAAAGGGACATCCTTTGTACAGAGTAATGGTGCAATATGATGGCGCCCCCTAGAGATGCATCATGGCACGACCAAGAGAATTGTTAGTATTCATCATAATAATATATTAATGAATTAGGAAAAGAGATTCCACCTAAGTAGTAGGGAAAATCTTTCCGCTGTTGGGCAGGGGAAGAGGTTGCCACAGAGTTTGATGGAGCCACTTTCTCTGGAAGGTTTTAAGCCGAGTCCGGATGGCCACCTATCGGGAGGGATCAGGAGGTGCCTTCCTTTATGGCAGAAGGGGGTTGGATTGGATGGGATCCCGCCCAACCCTATGAGAACAATACTAATACGAATACTAATAAATGATAACACTGAGTAACAATCTAATAGGAATTCTTGCGTGGCAGAATAAATAATAATAATAATAATATTGCAATATAATAATTATATATTTTATATTACATGTAATATTACTAATTATATTACAGTATAGTACAATATAGTAATATATAATACTAATATTGTGTGTGCTAATAATATAATATATTGTATACATATATAATATTGATATTATTATAATTTAATATAATGTAATAATAATGCAATATAATAATTATATATGTATATAATTATATATTTCATATTACATGTCATATTACTAATAATATTTCAGTATAGTGGTATACTACTATAAAGTAATATATAATACTAATATTGTGTGTRATAATATAATATATTTTATACACATATAAYGTTGATATTATAATGTAATACAATATTATACTACTAATAATACAATATAATAATAATATATTTTATAGTACATGTAATATTACTAATAGTATTACAGTATAGTGGTATACTACAATATAGTAATATATAATACTAATATTGTGTGTGCTAATAATATATTGTATACATATATAATATTGATATTATTATAATTTAATATAATATAATAATACAATATAATAATTATATATGTATATAATTATATATTTCATATTACATGTAAYATTACTAATAGTATTACAGTATAGTGGTATACTACTATAAACTAATATATAATACTAATATTGTGTGTATTTATTTATTTATTTATTTGTCATGTCAGGGCAACCAGTCAATTGTATATTACTAATAATATTGCAGTATAGTGCTATAGTACAATATGGTAATATATAATACTAATATTATGTGTGCTAATAATATTTTGTATACACATATAATATTGATATTATTATATTATATTATATTATATTATATTATATTATTATATTATATTATATTATTATATCTGAGCTCAAGTGGCAGTTGAGTTCCCACAGAAGTTGAGGAAGCAAGAAGCCATCTTTGCTCCCTTTGCTTCAAGTAAGCCTTGTCTTAGAGTGCATTCGAAATCTGAGTGTGTGTTTAAGACTAGCTGCTCTGAGTGTTTGTTTTGTTTGGGAGGTCAGGCTAAATTCTTCAGCCAGCAGTGATCGACAGTTTCAGGGCTGGGTGGCCCTTGGGATCCATTCCAACTCTAGCTTTCTATGATACCTAGACAGACCTCGACAGATCCCAATAAGACCCAGGCAGACACCAGGGGCTGCACTGGGGGCCCTTGTGGCCCTTGGAGCTACAAGGCTCATCGGAGTCCACCATTACCTTTCCCCTGCTGGACTTTCAGGAGGCAATCCCCAAGGAGCTCCAGGCATTCCTGCTGCAGGGCTCTGGCACAAGCAACGGCCGGTGGGTCAGGGGCCTCTTCACCCTGCTCCTCCGCCTGGGCTCCACCACCCCCGGTGGCCAGGTCAGCGCTGTAGAGGGCCAGGGCTGAGAAGAGCAGCCAGGAGTAGTTGTGCAGGTAGGGCTGTATGGGCCGGTGGCGCTCACTGGTCCGGACAGTGACCGTGGGGTGCAGTGTGACGCTGTGGCTGGGCAGGTGACTGGATGAGAGAGAAAGACGCATCAAGCCCCCGGGCATCCACTCATCCACCCATACCCACGCATAGGCATAGACCTGCTTCCCAAACCTTTTGAGATGCGCCTCTTCCAGTTTTATTGCCAATGTCCACCCTCCAACATCAATCCATCTATCCTCCATTCATTCTCCATTTGTCTGGATGTCTATCGTCCATCCATATATCTGTGTGTGACCCAGAGCTATTCAAACATGTCTGGTTGGGGACAGATTCTTGAGACATGCTTCATTTCGTGACACGGTCATGCAACCGTCCTCCATCTCCCCATCCATCACCTGTGTATCTACCCCCCTTTCATCCTTCATGCATCCGCTATCATCCATCTTCCTTCAAGACCTCCAAACCAGACCCTTATACAATCTTTCCATGTTGGGGACACACTTTTCAGACGTGCATCCCTCTGCTACACAGTCCTGCTGTTTTACTGGCAAATCAAGGGAGGGCGAACCCTTCCCTATGCGATCCAAATCTATGTATCTATGTGTTTGTGGACCGGATGTGGTACAAATGATTGGGAGCTTACTCTGACCTGGGCTGGCTTCGCACTCATGACCTTTCAGTCAGTAGTGATTTTAATGCAGCTGACTCCCAACCGGATGTACCACATTTATTTATGATTTATTTATTGACAGTATTTATATTCCGCCCTTCTCAGGGCGGATCTTCACCGTCCACTTGAGACACCGATGGAGTACTTCCTCATTCTTTTGCATGCTGCTGGAGATTTTTATGGTGTTGTAAATTAGTTAAATTAGCCTCCCTGTATAACTAATTTACGACGCCATAAAACTCTCCAGCAGCGTGCAAAAGAATGAGGAAGTACTCCATCGGTGTCACAAGTGGACAGTGAAGCGACAGCTCCCCCGGTGGCCGGAATTCAAAGCATACCCTGATAAAGCTGGAATGTTAAATAGCCTCAGTGTGTCTGTTTATGTTGTGTGTCTATGGCATTGAATGTTTGCCATGTATATGTGTATTGTGATCCGCCCTGAGAAGGGCGGAATATAAATACTGTCAATAAATAAATAAATTTGACAGTTGTTGTTCTCTTCCAGAAACTTTGTTGTTTTTGTTGCGGCCGCAAAGTAGGTTGAATTGGTAGAGACTCATTGTTGAGAGTCAAAGTTGAAGTACTTTGGCCACATCATGAGGAGACAGGAAAGCCTAGAGAAGACAATTATGCTGGGGAAAGTGGAAGGCAAAAGGAAGAGGGGCCGACCAAGGACAAGATGGATGGATGGCATCCTTGAAGTGACTGGACTGACCTTGAGGGAGCTGGGGGTGGTAACGGCCGACAGGGAGCTCTGGCGTGGGCTGGTCCATGAGGTCACGAAGAGTCGGAGACGACTGAACGAATGAACAACAACATTGTTGAGAGACTCACTGAGAAACTAGAGCCGAAGGTGCGAGAGCCGGGCCTCCCTTCCGCAACCGACTTTCTCCATGTTATTAGGACAGAACCCATGGGAAGGGGGAATACCTGTCGGAGGGCTTCTTAGCGGAGTAGCAGCCAAAGCACAGGTCCAAATCCTGGCACTCGTCGCAATGTGCGCGTCGGCCGACAATGACTCCCCGGCACTGCCCGCAGGTGTAGGCCATGTGCACCATCTCGTGTTGGGCCTCGTGGCCCTCCGGCCGTACCCCGCCTGCAGGAAAGGAAAGGGAGAAGCACATGCGGTTGCAGGGCTGACCTCACGGCAGGGAAACAGGGGCCCCCCAGCGGCACCCACCCACTCTTTCCAATGGAAGATGTATAGAAATGTGGACTGCTCTAAAAGGGTTGGGTCTGGTGACTTGGTTTCTGTTGAAACACCTCACCACCGGGCTGTGGTGCAGCTAGCTGATAGCCAGCTACATCAAATCACTAGAGGTCATGAGTTCGAAGCCTGACCAGGTTGGAGTGAGCCATTAGTCTAGCTTGCTGTTGACCTATTTATTTATTTATGACATTTATTTGCCACCCTTCTTGCCCCGAAGGGGACTCAGAGCGACTTAGAAGTCATATGTAAATACAATATATTGTACTAGCTGTCCCCTGCCACGCATTGCTGTGGCCCACATGGGGGTTCTGTGTGGGAGGTTTGGCCCAATTCTATCATTGGTGGGGTTCAGAATGCTCTTGATTGTAGGTGAACTATAAATCCCAGTAACTACAACTCCCAAATGTCAAGATCTATTTCCCCCAAACTCCATCTGTGTTTATATTTGGGCATATTGAGTATTCGTGCCAAGTTTGGTCCAGATCCATCATTGTTTGAGTCCACTGTGATCTCTGGATGTAGGTGAACTACAACTCCAAAACCAAAGGACACTGCCCACCAAACCCTTCCAGTATTTTCTGTTGGTCATGGGAGTTCTGTGTGCCAAGTTTGGTTCAATTCCATCATTGGTGGGGTTCAGAATGCTCTTTGATTGTAGGTGAACTATAAATCCAAGCAACTACAACTCCCAAATGACAAAATCAATTTTTTTGAGTGAAGGACATACATTGGGTTGTTAGGTGTCTTGTGTCCAAATTTGGTGTCAATTCGTCCAGTGGTTTTTGAGTTCTGTTAATCCCACAAATGAACATTACATTTTTATTTTTATTATCTATCTATCATCTATCTATCTATCTATCTATCTATCTATCTCCCCCCTTTGGGGTGAGAAGGGCAGCATATAAATGTTGCAAATAAATAAATAAATAAATAAATAAATATTTTTTTGCATATGACTGTGTTGTGATGTTGGTGTCGTCCCACAAAGGCTGCCCACCCAGCTTACCCAAAAAGCATGTCTTGCAGAGGTCCATGTCGTTGCAGCGCAAGCAGCGGTAGCGGTGCCACGGCGCAATCTCGTCGCAGCCATCACAGGAGAAGTCCACGCGCAGCTGGTCGCAGTAGCGGGCGATGAACATGTGCATCTGGAACAGGGAAAACGGACCAGACGGCGTTGGCGACGGGGCGGCCGAGGGCCTTCCCTTTCCGTCCAGAGCGCCACCCCGTTTCCCCCTCCCGCGCCAACCTTGCGCTGCTTCTCTGTGTCAGCTTGGCCGATCTTGTCAAACCAGATCTCAAAGAGCCCTTCCTGGCACTCGTCCATCCACTCCAAATTCTGCTTGTAGTCGGACATTTCCTCTTCTTCGCTCCATTGACTGCGGGGGGGAAAGGCAGAGCTTGAGACAACCCCAAGGACAGGCCTCCCCAGTTGAAGCTGCAGGAAGCACTGGATTGAGATCCCTTTATCCAGCAGCATGGGGTTCCTTCTAATGGCAATGAACTTGTCTAAATTCCCTGACTCATAAAATCCTTGAGCTGGAAGAGACCTTGTGGGCCACCCAGTCCAACCCCATTCTGCCAAGAAGCAGGAAAATCCCCTTCAAAGCACCCCTGACCAATGGCCATCCAACCTCTGTTTGAAAGCCTCCACCACACTTCTGGGCAGAGAGTTCCACTGCTGAACAGCTCTCACAGTCAGGAAGTTCAGATGGAATCTCCTTTCTTGTAGTTTGAAGCCATTGCTCCATTGTGTCCTAGTCTTTAGCAGAAAACAAGCTTGCTCCCTCCTCCCTATGACTTCCCCTTACATATTTACATATGACTATTATGTCTCCTCTCTGTCTTTTCTTCTTCAGGCTAAACATGCCCAGCTCTTTAAGCCGCTCCTCATAGGGCTTGTTCTCCAGACCCTTGCTCTTCTCTAGACATATTCCAGCTTGTCAACATCTCTCTTCAATTGTGGTGCCCAGAATTGGACACAATATTCCAGGTGTGGTCTAACCAAGGCAGAATAGAGTATGGAGAGCATGACTTCCCTGGATCTAGACACTAGACAGGCCAAAATTCCATTGGCTTTTTTGCCACCACATTACTTTGTTGGCTCATGTTTAACTTGTTGTCCACGAGGACTCGAAGATCTTTTTCACACATTACTGCTCTCGAGCCAGGCATCATCCCCCATTCTGTATCTTTGTCACTATATTCTTTGTCACTCATCACTCTATTGTTATTATCATTAGTAGTAGTAGTAGTGTATCCAGCTTTTTCTCTCTTAAAAAGATACTCCAAGCAGCTTACATGATGATGATGATGATGATGATGATGATTATTATCATTATTATTATTATTATTAGGAGCCCCCAGTGGCGCAGTGGGTTAAACCCTTGTGCCAGCAGGACTGAAGACTGACAGGTCGCAGGTTCAAATCCGGGGAGAGAGCGGATGAGCTCCCTCTGTCAGCTCCAGCTCCTCATGCGGGGACATGAGGGAAGCCTCCCAAAAGGATGGTAAAACATTGAAACATCCGGGCGTCGCCTGGGCAACGTCCTTGCAGACGGCCAATTCTCTCACACCAGTAACGACTTGCAGTTTCGCAAGTCACTCCTGACACGATCAAAAAAATCATCATTATTATTATTCTTTAATCCCCCTGCTTCCATCTTGCAATTTAATCTCATTTCATTAAAATTTATTATTTATGTCAGACATGAGTTGGATAGGATGACCTCTGGGGTCTCTTCAACTCTGGGATTCTCTTATATGTATTTCTAAAGAGTCTGGATGGCCATCTGTCAGGATGGCTTTGATGGTGTCTTCCTTTAAGGCAAAACGGGGTTGGACTGGATGGTCCTGGAGGTCCCTTCCAACCCTAAGATTCTATGATACAGATTTTAAAGCAGAGTCTGGATGGCCATTTGTCAGGAGGATCGGATGGTGTCTTCCTACATCCGTGGGGTTGGACTGGATGGCCTCTGGAGACCCCTTCTGACTCCAGGATTCTATTAGTCTTATGTACGTGGGCTACAATAATATTACCCGAAAACCTGAAAACAAAATACATTTTGTTGCTGGCAAACGTACAGATTCAATCAACTCACTCATGGTACTCGCTTTTGCTACTGTGATCAAATTTAATGTGTGGTTTATTTATTTTATTTATGTAATATATATAATTTGAATGAAATTGTAGGAAAGTTGTATGGCTGAGGCCTATATAGCCTGAAAACAGAAGAGTGAATATTGAAGCCTGCTAAACTGAACTTCTGGCATGATGAGAGACCACGGGTAACTCTTGGGTTGAAAACAACATGTTTACACAGTCAAGGACAAGGATTCTTTAAGTTCAGGAGGCAGGCACCAAGCACCTTATTTAAGAAACAATACCAAAATATGTCCAGAACTGACAGAGGCTGCAGGTTTTAGCTGCTAAACACCCTGTCAGTCATTTACCACTTTTTGAGGCAACAATAGAAAGAAATACGCTATGTAAGAGACCTTTTTACTATCCCAAAGTGTGGCAGACAGTGGAGACTTTCTCCAAGAGATGGCGTATCTGCAGAATGGCAGATTGGCAGGTCACGTGATCTGACCCACGTTCGGTTCTCTTCTCCAGGAGAGGGAATAAGGGAAAGTCATGTATGCTTGGAAAGTATCTGTTACCACCCCACCCCACCCCACACAGGAGCCAAAAGGGAAGAAACCCCCCTCGGAACGTGGCTTACCGCTGGGCGGTGTCGTGAGAGCCGATGTTCTCCTGGGAGACGGCGAGGAGGAGGCGCGGCAGCTGTATATCAACAAAGAAGGAAAGGTCACTCGGCTCCCAGCCCATGTCCAGGAGGTGGAGGAGGGACGTCTGGACGCAGGACAAGGCCGGGAGCAACAACGATCTGGACAGACAGGGGAGACAAACCAGGGCAGCGCCGTTAGAAAACAAGGGGCTCTTGAAGGCCGCCAAAGGACAACCTGGGGGGGGGGGCTTACAAGGGGAGGGGAGGGCAGCCACACTTTCGGGAAGGTGGGTCTCTTGCGGAGCCACCCGACCCCTCAAGAGATAAGCAAGAGTGCTGCTTGAGGTGTGTTCTTTCTTAAGCTGCATTTGTTTGTATTTCAGGACATATATGGCTTCTTGAGGTGAGAAAGCATCAGTGGCACCCCCTTCTCACTCGGATAATCATAATTCTCCCAGGAATGGGTTTCCCTTCCTTCTGAGGGGGAGATTCCTCTCACTTCCCGTGATGTCAGCCCTGTTTTTAGCTATGAGTCATTCCTAACTCAGATGTTTGTAACTCGGAGGCAGCCTGCCTTTGGCTTGACAATAGTCCCTGGGAAAGGGATCTCGGAGTTTTAGTAGATCACACACTGAACATGGCCAATGCAATTCTAGTCATGATTGATAGATAGATAGCATAGTGTCTCCTGCACTGTGCTAATAATATAATATAATATAATATAATATAATATACTGCATCAATAGGAATGTAGAGTCCAGGGAAGTCATGACTGATAGATAGATAGCATAGTGTATCCTACACTGTGCTAATAATATAATATAATATAATATAATATAATATAATATAATATAATATAATATAATATAGACTGCATCAATAGGAGTGTAGAGTCCAGGGAAATTATGACTGATAGATAGATAGCATAGTGTCTCCTACACTGTGCTTACAATATAATATAATATAATATAATATAATATAATATAATATAATATAATATAATATAATATAGGCTGCATCCATAGGAGTGTAGAGTCCAGGGAAGTCATGACTGATAGATAGATAGATAGCACATAGTGTATCCTGCACTGTGCTAATATAATATAATATAATATATTGTATATACATATAATATTAATATTATAATGTAATAAATATAATACTAATAATAATAATAGGATATTATAATTATAGTATACTTGTATAGTACAATATTCAAATGCCGGCGTGCTTCCCTCCCAATGACTCCATATATAATACATAATACTAATATTGTGCTAAGGTAATAATATAATATATTGTATTTACATCCATACGAGTGTAGAGTCCAGGGAAGTCATAACTGATAGATAGATAGATAGATAGATAGATAGATAGATAGCATAGTGTCTCCTGGACTGTGCTAATAATATAATATAATATAATATAATATAATATAATATAATATAATATAATATAATATAATAAAGTCTGCATCCATAGGAGTGTAGAGTCCAGGGAAGTCATAATTGATAGATAGCATAGTGTCTCCTGCACTAATAATATAATATATTGTATATACATATATTAATATTGTAATGTAATACAATATAATACAACTAATAATACGATATTATAATTATATATTTTATATTACATGTAATATTACTAATAATATTATATTATAATTGTATAATACAATATAGTAATACATAATACTAATATTGCACTAAGGTAATAATATATTGTATTTACATATTACTTGTAAGCCGCTTATTACTTGTAATATTGTATACTCATATAATATTGATATTATTATAATGTAATGCAATATAATACTAATACAATATAATAATTATATATTTATATAATATGTTTCATATTACATGTAATATTACTAATAATTTTACAGTATAATGGTGTAGTACAATATAGTAATATATAATACTAATAACCTTCAAATGAGAAGTTTACTTTCACAACCCTGTGTGTTTTTATGAGCTCCCTGTAAATAACCTGCTCCTATTTTTATTTCATTAGTGTCTTTTAATCATTTTATCCTGTACATGTGGCCTACCCACTGTTACTGTGAATGTGTTTATTGGAATGTTTTTTTATTTTTATGTATATGTGTGTGTGTGTGTGTGTGTGTGTGTGTATATATATATATTCTTTTTCTATGTAATTTTGATAATGTTGTTTATTGTTTATGTTTTGGTGCTATTTTGCTGTAACATGTTGTCCAGGCTTGGCCCCATGTAAGCTGCTCCGAGTCCCCATTGGGGAGATGGTGGCAGGGTATAAATAAAGATTATTATTATTATAATTATTATTGTATTTACATATTACTTGTAAGCTGCTCTGAGTCCCCTTCAGGGTGAGAAGGGCGGCATAGAAATGTCGTAAATAAATAAATAGAGAGAGAGTCCATGCAAAAGGGATCTCAGAGTCATAGCCAACAGTGTGATGCAGCAGCGAAAAACGCCAATGCAATACTAGACTGCATCAATAGGAGGAGGATGTCTAGGAAAGTCATTATATATATATAGTCCATATGAAAGGGATCTCGGAGTCTTAATAAGCGGGACTTGGGAGCAATTGGATGGTGTCTTCTCACATGGTAGAAAATGGGTGGACTAGATGGCCCTGGGAGTCTCTTCCAACTCTAGGATTCTGTGATCTGATTAGTCTTGTTTGTGAGAGTTGAGTGGTTCATTATTATTAGTAATAATATTATTACTATTTAATATTAATATGAATAATATTTAATATTAATATTAATATTATTAGTAATATTATTATTACACATATTATTCTTACTCAACCACCCCACTGGCTGTCGTATTTCGAAGGGCAAAATCCCACACCCCTAAAATGCCGGCATGCTTCCCTCCCAACGACTCCATATTGATAGAAAGATCAGAGAAAAAGACCGACAGCAGCAATCTATCTCGCATGCTTTGGACGTAAGTGAAGCCCATACTTGTCGTGAATGCTGTCGAATCCTTTCAGGGCGTTGACCAGGAAGAGAAGCAGTTGGTAGTACGACTCCCGTATTTCTCGGTGTAGCTTCACCCCGCAGCCGTCCAAATGTCCAAGATGGCTGGAAAAGAGGGTGGAATCGTGCATCAAACCACACTGTCGTGCTAAGACCAGCCTAGCCAGAGTTACCATGAATTTTAAACTCCTGTCCTGTGCTCCCCATTGTTGAGATCTCTGTTCTCTGTATATCCATATACGCATTTCATAGAAATACACTCTCATGTATGTATTTTCCATAATGTTTTAAAATGATGTTTTGTGTCTTTAACTGTGTTGTGCCCTGCTTCGAGGAGAGGCAGTTCAGAAGTATAATAATAATAATAATAATAATAATAATAATAATAATAATGCATAATTTTATATAAATAAAAAATGTAATGTTCGTTTGTGGGATTAACAAAACTCAAAAACAACTGGACGTATTGACACCAAATATGGACACAAGACACCTAACAACCCAATGTATGTCCTTCACTCAAAAAATTTGATTTTGTCATTTGGAGTTGTAGTTGCTGGGATTTATAGTTCACCTACAATCAAAGAGCATTCTGAACCCCACCAACGATGGAATTGAACCAAACTTGGCACACAGTTCTGCCATGACCAACAGAAAATACTGGAAGGGTTTGGTGGGCAGTGTCCTTTGGTTTTGGAGTTGTAGTTCACCTACATCCAGAGATCACTCAAACAATGATGGATCTGGACCAAACTCTACACGAATACTCAATATGTCCAAATGTGAACACTGGTGGAGTTTAGGGAAAATAGAATCTTGACATTTGGGAGCTGTAGTTCACCTACAATCACAGAGCATTCTGAACCTCACCAATGACAGAATTGGGCCAAACCTCCCACACAAAACCCCCATGTGGGCCACAGCAACGCATGGCAGGGGACAGCTAGTAAATAAATAAAAAGTTACAGAAAAATAATATTACATTAATATTAATTAACAATATTAATTTAATAATTTAATTTAATAATATTTATATTAAATTGATATTAAGATAATAATAATAATAATAATAATAATAATAATAATAAATAAAAAGTTATAGAATATGAACACGTCAAACTACTCTGGGACTTCCAAATTCAGATTGACAAGAGTTTTGGAGCATAAGACTCCTGACCTCACAATTGTGTTAAAAAACCAAGTATGGATTGTTGATGTTGCAATCCCAGGTTGCAATCCCAAAATTGATGAAAAGCAGTACGAGAGCATTATGAGTATTATTTACATTATTATTAATAATAATAATAATAAGTAGTGGTGGTAGCTTATGGAGTTTGCTGCCACAAAGTGGGATTCGACTTGGGCACTGTTATCATCATCATCATCATCATCATCAATAATAATAATAATAATAATAATAATAGGTAGTAATAGTCATTTTAGGTGTTTCCTTCCCCAAGCTGGAATTGATCTGAAGGAATCATCATCATCATAAATAATAATAATAATAATAATAATAATAATAATAATAATAGCAGCTCATAATAGTCATTTTAGAGGTTTCCTTCCCCAAGGTGGAATTGACCTGAAGGCACCGGCATCGGCATCATCATCATCATCATCATCATCATCATCATCATCATCATCATCATCAGGAAGAGGAGGGTGACTAAAAGGATCCAAGGTCTGGAGACCATGAATAATCCCTCTGAGGAGCGTCTTAAAAAATTTAACCTCAGAAGATAAGTTTGAAAGGAGACACGATCACCATGCATAAATATGTGAAAGAGTGCCATAAGGAAGAAGGAGAGACTTCCTTTCTGCTGCCCTGGAGACTAGGACTCAATGAAGCCATAGGTTCAAATGGTACGGAAGGACGTTCCAATGAACATTAAGAAGCAATTCCTGACTGTACGAGCTGTTCAACAGTGGAACTCTCTGCCTCAGAGTCTGGTGGAGGCTCTTTTAACCAGAGGCTGGGTGGTCATCTGTCGGAGGTGCTTTGATGGCGAGAAAAAGCAGGGGGGAGGAGCCTTACGTGGTGAAGTCTTTCTGGGAGGCGAGGAGCTCCAGCAGGAAGGCGATGCAGGGGGGCGCGAAGCAGTGGGGCCGGCCCAGGGCCTCCAGGCACCGCAGGGTCATCTTCAGGACCTCCAGGACGTTCGTGGCCTGGGCCTTGCGCAGGGCCAGCACTCTCAGCACGCTAAGAAGGAAGGGACACACGTGTCTTAAGGCTTCATGCTCCTTTCCCCACTTCCCCGGGATCATTCAAACATGTCTCTTGCTACACTTTCTAATGCAGAACAATCCTCTTGATGACCTATTGTAGAATGCTGTATGTACTCAAATCTTTTGGAGCTACATTGGTTAGAACATTGGTTTAAATGTAATGAAATATTGTTTGTAGTTTAAACTGTGTGTGATTTCCCCCCTCCACTATGGCACACCTGCAGAAGACAAGGAGAGTATCTACAATATGGTGTAGCAATGCATAGAGCTGTGCTTGATTCCTAGAGCATAACCTTTGAGTGTTCCAGTAATGTGTTTACATTCCAGAAAGATCAGATAGCCGTGCGGATTGAGCTTGCAGCGATGTACAGATAGCAAATGGACGTGTTATATTCTGCTCCTGTAAATAGTTTTTAGTAATTGCAATAATAAGATAAGTGCTGCTCCGGCCTTTCGAGCTGACTAAGGTAGCATGCTTCATTATTTACTTTTGTGCCTTTGAACGGACGTTCAGACATCAATAAATCGACAACACTGCCTCGCCAAAATGAGTTTAACATAACTCAAAAAACCACTGGACAAATTGACACCAAATTTGGACACTACACCCCTAACAGACCAATTAGTGAACATCACTCATAACCACCACCACCCCAAAAAAAACCAGCTGAAAGAATTTCAACCCCAAAAAAGGATGGATAGAAAGAGGGAGGGAAAGGGATAGAAGGAAGGAGGGAAGGAAGCAAAGAGGAAGGTAGGAGAGAAGAAGGGGAGGAAAAGAAAAAAAGGGGGAGGGAAAGAGGCAGAGAAGGAAGGAAGGAGAAGGAAAGAAAAAAGGGAAGGAAGGAAGGAAGGAAAAAGAGAGAGGAGGAAGAAAAGAGAAAAGGAAGGAAGGAAGGAAAGGAAGGAAGGAGAGAAGAGAAGAGAAGGAAAAGAGGAAAAAGAAGGAAAGAAAGAGGGGGGAAGGGAAGGAAAGGAGAAAAGGAAAGGAAAAGGGAAGGAAGGAGAGAAGGAAAGAAAGAGGGAGAGAAGGAAAGAGAGAAGGAAGGATGGAACCAAAGAGCAAAGGAGGAAGGAAGAAGAGAAGGAAGAAAGAGAGAAAAAGAAGGGAAAGAAAGAGGGGGAAGGAAGGAAAGAGGTAGGGAAGGAAGGAGAGAAAAAGGAAGGTTGCCACAGCAATGTGTGGCGGGTACAGCTAATAATAATAATAATAATAATAATAATAATAATAATAATAATAATAGCAGTCCCCAAGTTATGAACAAGACAGGTCTCCTGTTTGTAACCTGGGGACTGCTTGCACAGCTATTTAAAATTTATTGTTATTGTTATTATTAAAGAAACAAACAGAAACAGGGAACACCCTTAAAATTGCGACAGTACACATACTGAGCGAAAGATGGCTGTGGGACGGTGGTGCTCCCATGCATTCGTCTTGCATTCGCCTGGGCTTCATTCTGGTGGGAATGAATGAAGCCCAGAGGTAGCAGTAGCTCACCTTTCGTGGGAAAGCGTCTGGTCTTTGATGAAGTCCAGGGCATGCTTCAGGATGGGGTCCTTCTCCTTGATGCTGGGTGCCGGCCGGGACTCCTCCATGGAGCGGAAGGAGAGGAGCCGGAGCCTCCCACGGCTGAAGGGCGGCTTGCGGGTGGGAGTCGAGGGCGGCGAGGAGGGCTCCAAGGGCGAAGGCGGCTGTGGCAGGGGCGTCCCCTTGGCCTCGGGTGCCTCCGTCCCAGGGAAGGGGAAGCCAAGTGGCCCAGAGGGATGCGGCGCCGGCGAGGAGGATGCGTCCGTCGTCGCGGCCTGGAAGTCGGCCTCCAGGAGGGAGCTGCTCCTGCGCGGCCCCTCCCTCGGGCACGGCACCCCCACCTGCGCCAACCGCCGCTCAGGAAGGAAGCTCAGCAGCAGGTGACTCTTCTGGATGCACTGTTCGGCTATAAGGGAAACATAGCACAAGCATGCTTCACAAAATGGATTATCCTTTTTGGATGCACTGCTGGGCTGCAACAGAAAGGCAGCACTCATATCATAGTCATACAATATGTGCTCCCCCATTGTCACTGAACATCGAACACTGATGTTCGTTGTCACTGAACATTGAGAAAACTAAAGTGCTTTCCATCAGTCACCAGCCAATCCCTCTCCAGTGCCAGAAATACAGTTTAATGGTGTAATATTAGAAAATGTTAACAATGTCCGCTCCCATGGCAGCCACCTCTCCACCAAAGTCAACATTGACACTGAAAGACAACACCGCCTGAGCTCTGCGAGTGCAGCATTTTTCCAAATGAAGCAGAGAGTGTTTGAGGGCCGGGACATCCGTAGGGAGACCATGGGGCTTGTTTATAAAGCTATTATCCTCCCAACCCTGATATACGCCTTTGAAACGTGGACTATCTACAGGCGTCACACTCAACTTCTGGAATGATTCCATCAGTACTGCCTCTGAAAAATCCTGCAAATCTCTAGGGAAGAAGACAGGCAGAGAAATATCAGCATGCTGGAAGAAAAAGCGAAGGCCACCAGCAATGAAGCGATGGTCCTCCGCCATCAAGTCCGCTGGACCGGCCACATTGTCCAGATGCCTGACCACCGTCTCCCAAAGCAATTGCTCTACTCTGAACTCAAGAACGTGAAACACGATTCAAAGAGATTTAAAGATGGGCTCAAACCCAACCTCAAAAACTGTGGCATAGACACCAAGAGAGAACTGGGAAGCCCTGGCTCTTGAGCACTCTAACTGGAGGTCAGATGTGACCAGCAGTGCTGAAGAATTCAAAGAGGCATGAATGGAGGGCAAAAGGGAAAAACGTGCCAAGAGGAAGAAGGCGCATCAAGCCAACTCTGACTGTGACCGCCTTCCTGTGGATGTCCTCCCTGTGGATATCCTCCCTGTGGAAGGGAGAACATGCGGGTCAAGAATAGGGCTCCACAGTCATCTATGGACCCACCGCATCTGGAAGACCATCAAGTTACGAGGAATCGTCTAAGTAAAGTAACTTCATGGTTACTCAAATGCTAATGGGTAGCTCCCACTCAATGCATGCAAATCAGGACTGTTAATGTCAGCCTTGACACTTGTTCCTACTCCTTCCCTGGACACTCTACAAGGAGATATCCTCAACTTGCTTGACCACTATCAGATCATCTGAAGATGCCAGGAGCCACAGGTGCAGGAGACACATCAGGAGAAAATACTGCTAGGACTCACTGGCCACAAAGCCTGGAAGGGGAAGATACGTCTCATTTTGGAAGTCGGGTGTTTGTAACTTGGGAACAGCCTGCACGTGTCCGTGCGAGGATTTCTTGAGCGCATGCCAATAGAGGCCGCTGCCGTTGCGGTTGAAATGAGCTCCCTTCTGCTGGAAAGCGCACGGTGCAGCAACAACCCTGCAAGGAAGCACTTACCGAGCATTTCCGGGCTGATCTCGTCCACCTCTCCGCCCGGCCTCTCCTCCCCGTCGCTCTCTTGGCCCATCAGAGACTTCTGCTTCATCTCTAGCTGTAGAAACCATGTCTTTGTTACATGTGGAAAACCCTTTCAAGGTCACTTTTCCCATTATCACACCCCCTTCGAGGCCAGACGAGATCTCACAATACATGGCATTGGGGGTCTTGAAGTGCCCTGTGGACTCCACAGGGCTTTCTCCAGCAAGCTCCTTACTCTGAAATAAGACCTGCAGCCACCTTGAGATTCCCTGAAGGGCCTCCCCTCCAGGTCTTGACCAGGACTAACCCTGCTGAGCACCCGGATCAGGCGGGGTCGAGTGCCTATAGGGCAGTGCTTCCCAATCTTGGCTCCTCCTCTGGGTGTGCTGGACTTCAACTCCCAGAAGCCCCAGCTGGCAGGAATCATGGGAGCTGAAGTCCAAAATACTCGGAGGAGCCAAGGTTGGGAAGCCGTGCTTGAGAGCAAATCTTGCCTTGAGCTGCAAGGAGAGGCAGGTAAGAAATGTATTGTTGTTGTTGTTGCTGTTGTTATTTATTTACCACTAGTTGGCCCTGCCATGTGTTGCTGTGGCCCACATGGGGATTCTGTGTAGGAGATTTGGCCCAATTGTATCGCTGTTGGGGTTCAGAATGCTCTGTGATTGTAGGTAAACTATAAATCCCAGCAACTACAACTCCCAAATGTCAAGGCCTATTTCCCCCAAACTCCACCAGCATTCATATTTGAATGTATTGAGTATTCGTGCCAAGTTTGGTCCAGACCCATCATGGTTTGAGTTCACAGTGCTCTCTGGATGTAGGTGAACTACAACTCCCAAACTCAAGGTCGATGCACACCAAATCTTTCCAGCACATTCTGTTGGTCATGGGGGTTCTGTGTGCCATGTTTGGTTCAAGTCCATCATTCAAATGCTCTTTGATTATAGGTGAACTATAAATCCCAGCAACTACAACTCCCAAATGTCAAGGCCTATTTTCCTCAAGCTCCACCAGTGTTTGTTCTCATTGGAACATATGGGGTATCCGTGCCAAGTTTGGTCCAGACCCATCATTACTTGAGTCCACAGTGCTCTCTGGATGTAGGTGAACTACAACTCCCAAACTTAAGGTCAGTGCCCAACAAACCTAGTGTTTTCTGTTGGTCATGGAAGAACTGTGTGCCAAGTTTGGTTCAATTCCATAGTTGGTGGAGTTCAGAATGCTCTTGGATTGTAGGTGAACTATAAATCCCAGCAACTACAACTCCCAAATGACAAAATCAATTTTTTTTTTAGTGAAGGACATACATTGAGTTGTTAGGTGCCTTGTGTTCAAATTTGATGTCAATTCGTCCAGTGGTTTTTGAGTTCTGTTAATCCCACAAACGAACATTACATTTTTATTTATACAGGTATGTATATTAGAATATGGTGGTTTAAATGTAATGACATATTGTAATAGTTTAAACTGTGCGGTGTAGCAATGCAATATAGGAGTCAAATGCATAGAGCTGTGCTTGATTCTTAGAGAATAACTTTGGAGTGTTCTGGAAATGTGTTTACATTCCAGAAAGATCAGATAGCCATGTGTATTGAGTTTCCAGCGATGTACAGCTAGCAAACGGACGTGTTATATTCTGCTCCTGCAAACAGTTTTTAGTAATTGCAATAAGAAGGAAAGTGCCACTGACTACGGTAGCATGCTTCATTATTTACTTCTGTGCCTTTGAGCGGATGTTCAGAGGTCAATAAATCAACAACACTGCCTTGCCAAAATGAGGCTGTGCAATTACTTTGGAGTGTTCCGGTAATGTGTTTACATCCTACAGAAATCAGATTGCCATGTGGTTCCAGCTTCCAGAGATGTACAGCTAGTAAATGGACATGTTATATTCTGCTCCTGTAAATAGTTTGTAGTTTTTAGGATTTGCATTAAAGTAAGCCCCTCCAGGCTTTGGAATTGATCTACAGAAGTATGGTGTGTTTATTTTCCTCGTGCCCCCGGGCAGACGCTCAGAGGTCAATAAATTCAACAATGCATACCCCACCCTTCTCAAGGTGGCTTGTTTTAAGGCAACTATTTGATGCCTTAAAACAGGGGTCGGGAACCTTTGGCCCTCCAGCTGTGGTGGACTTCAACTCCCACAATTCCTTGAGGCTCGGCATTCGCCCCAAAGGCTTACCTTGGCCCAACGA
This sequence comes from Anolis sagrei ordinatus, assembly GCF_025583915.1. NCBI lineage: Eukaryota > Metazoa > Chordata > Lepidosauria > Squamata > Anolidae > Anolis > Anolis sagrei. The sequence goes on along the minus strand of NW_026844589.1, from coordinate 9,975,512 downwards.
GGGTTGTTTGGCTCTTTTTCATGGAGGACGGGCAGCAAAGGGGGAGAGACGAGCGTAACGTAGCTGTGCAGATGGCGAGGAAGGATGCGGAGCCCACAGACTGGCCTCGGAGGGAGAGAGCGGGCGGAAACCCCTGCGGGCAATGTGCTTCCTCGCCGCTTCGGCCCTTAGCACCCGCCCCGCATGGACCCCCTCCCTAGCAACGACGCCGGCTGAGTGACGTCGTGCAGAGCTTGTCGGGGAAAAGGGAAGGCGAAGGCTGGAGGGAAAGGGCTCTGCGCTGTTTAAGCGGCGAGGAGGCGCGTTGCCCGCAGGGGTTTCCGCCCGCTCTCTCCCTCCGAGGCCAGTCTGTAGGCTCCGCATCCTTCCTCGCCATCTGCACAGCTACGTTACGCTCGTCTCTCCCCCTTTGCTGCCCGTCCTCCATGAAAAAGAGCCAAACAAACCTCGTTGGGCCAAGGTAAGCCTTTGGGGCGAATGCCGAGCCTCGAGGAATTGTGGGAGTTGAAGTCCACCACAGCTGGAGGGCCAAAGGTTCCCGACCCCTGCCTTAAAACAATGTACAACTAAACTAAACATCTTAGGATAGAATTTAAATCACAATAAAACATATTTAAAAATCCCAGTCACTCTTAACCACACTATCCCGCAATCGTAATCCAGGCCATTCTGGACGAGGCTGTGGTCAGCTGTATTAAATCACCACTGACCAAAAGGTCATGAGTTTGAAGCCAGCCCAGGTCAGGGTAAGCTCCCAACCATTTGTCTAGCTTTCTGTCTACCTTTGCAGACCGAAAGACAGCTGCATCTGTCAAGTAGGAAATTTAGGTACCACTTATGCGGGGAGGCTAATTTAACTAATTTATGATGCTATAAAAATCTCCAGCAATGGCTGAAAGAATGAGGAAGTACTCCATCAAGTGGATGGTGAAGCGAAAGCTCCCCCAGTGGCTGAATTTGAACATAATCTCATGAAGCTTAAATTGCCTATGTGTCTGTCTATATATTTTGTGTGTCTATGGCAGGGATCCACAATTTTGGGAGTGCCGGATTATAATTTGAAAAATGTATGAATGAATTCCTATGCACACTGCACATATCTTATTTGTAATCCAAAAACACTTAAAAACAAGACAATAATTAAAATGAAGAACAATTTTAACAAATATAAACTTATTAGTATTTCAATGGGAAGTGTGGGCCTGCTTTTGGCTGGTGAGATATGATTGTTGTTGTTGTTGTGTGCTTTCAAATCATTTCAGACTTAGGTTGACCCTGAGCGAGGGCCAGGTAAATGACCTTGGAGGGCCATATCCAGCATCCGGGCCATAGTTTGAGGACTCCTGGTCTATGGCATTGAATGTTTGCCATGTATATCTGCCCTGAGTCCCTTGTGGGGTGAAAAGGGCAGAATATAAATACGGTCAAGAAATAAATAATAAATCATTCCATATCCATCTATTGCAATACAATGGTTCTCCGAAGGCCACTTTTCACTCTCTTTCAGAAGGTCAGGAGGGAGGGGGCTGATCTAATATCCCTAGGGAGGGAGTTCCACACCCGAGGCCTGGCAATGGGATAACCGCCTTCACCATCCTGTGTCAAGAGCTCAAGTTCATCTGGTTCATTTTCCTTCCACATTCCTATGTGTCTACAAGTACACTTTCAAATGGACTTTCGACTTAGGGGTTTTGACTAGGGTTGCCTTAGCAAGACCTCTTCATTCCTGCGGCATCTGCCGTGTGTGTCTCCCACCCAGACGCCAACCAGAACTGAGCATGCTTAGCTTCCCAGATGAGATGGGATTGGGAACCTTTCAGGACTCTGGGCCTGATTAAAAATGGGCAACGGTAGGCGTTCTCAAGGACAAAGGAGGGGAAGGAAGCTTACCATCCATATTCGAATCCCGTCGGCCAAGGAATACACTTGGGCAAACTCTTCACCCAGAGGCGCTTGGCCTCCGCTGCTGACTGTGAAGACAGAGAGAGGGAAGTAAGAGGAAAAGGAGAGGCTTTTCTCGCATGAAGGAGCTGCGCAGCAGTTGCAGAGGTCCGGGTGGACTTCCCCCTTTGTCTTCCATGGACAGGTTCAGATGCTTTGCGGCCCCTTTTATGGACTCTGACTGCCTCACATTGTTGAAAATGGTGCCAAAACAAGCCACCCTCAGCTCCTGGGCAATAAGGCAGGATGCACATAGGAAGGAAGGAAGGAAGGAAGGAAGGAAGGAAGGAAGGGAAGGAAGGAAAAAGAAAGGAAAGAAGGAAGGAAGAAAAGGAAAGGAGAAGAGGAAGAGAGAGGAGGAAAAAGAAAGAAAAGAAAGAAAGAAAAAAGAAAGAAAGAAAGAAAGAAAAAGAAGAAGAGAAAGAAGAAGAAGAAAAAAAAGAAAGAAAGGAAGAGGAAGGAAAGGAAGAGGAAGAGAAGAAGAAGAGAAAAGAAGAAGGAAGAGGAAAGAGAGAGAGAGGAAGGAAGAAAGAAGAGAAAGGAAGGGAGAAAGAAGAAAAGAGAGAAAGAAGAAGAAGAGAAGAGGAAAGAAAGAGAAAAGAAGAAGAGAGGAAGGAGAAAGGAAGAGAAAGCACAAGAAGGAAGAAAAGGAGAAAGAAAAAGAAGAGAGAGGAAGAAGTGAAAGAGGAGAAAGAGGAGGAGAGAAAGATGGAGGGATGGAGAGGAAGAAGAGGAGGAATAAGAAGAAGAAGAAGACGGGCAGTATTGCGGAAGATAAAGGAAGGAAGGAAGGAAGGGAAGGGAAAGACAGAAGGAAGGAGAAAAAGAAGTGAAAGAGAAGGGGGAAGAAAGACAAGAAGAGGAAGTATAAATGTAAGAAGGATAGAGTGAAGAATGAAATAAAGAAAAATGAGCTAGATGTAAGAGGGTAAGTCCTGAAGAATATAAAATACTTGTGGTACATGATTTAAGGAAGATGGAAAAGAGGACGGGAGAAGGATAAAAAAGGCATTAAATTTAAAAAAAAGCTAGAATGAAGGAAGGCGAAAAAGAGTAACAGAGTATGGTAAAAAATGGAAAGAACTGAACTAGTTTAATTAGAAAAAAGATAGAGAAGGAAGGAAGAGAAGAGGGAAAAAATGAAAGAAGAAGAAAAAGATGGGGAAGGATGGAAGGAAGAAGGAAGGAAGGAAAGGAAAAGAGAAGGAGAAAAAGGACAGAAAGGAAGGAGAGAAAAAAGGGAAAAAGAGGAAGAGAGAAGAAAGGAAGTTCCTCCGAGGCATTTCCACCTGGCCTCCCCCCAGACCCTGTTCTCTAGGGAGCCCCTCCTTGTGTGCCTTCCCTTCCGCATAAGAAGTACACGCATGTTTCGTAAGCTGGGGAGGGTGCCTCTAAACTGCTGCCCCCAAAGCAGCAAAGCCTTTAAAGCAGGGCAGAACAGACAACCTTTCATGAGGAAGACACAGAGACAGAGTCACCAAGGTGGAGTTACCATAGGCTTGCAGCTTCTCAAACAGGTCTGGAGAGAGATACACCAAAGCCGCAAACGTGGACTGGATCGCCTGGTCAACAGTGGAACCGGCAACTCTATCAGTCTTGGGGGCCTGTTGTTTACATGCCTGTGCAAGTCCGTTGAAAAGCCCAGAGTTTGACCCACAAAACGCCTGGGCCGGGTCGGACTTTAAGAAGTCAAGGAGAAACTGGCGGCAGTTGCTGGCCTCGGAGCCGGCAGCCTGGAAAAGAGCAACAAGGGGCCCAATTATGAATTGTATATTCTTTGTGCAAACCTTCTCCCACGGAACGGAAAAATTCAGTGAGGGGCACCGACAGCAAATACCTCTGTATTCTCCTGGTTGGCTTTGCCGGGTCCGCCTTCTGCCGCCTCATCCTGCTCCAAACGCATCCGATGCCGGAAAACCGGCTTCCACAGCGGGGAGCTCAGTACCGCCGTCACCTTCGCGGGAAGCAGCTCGGCTTCCTTTCCTGCCTCGGAAGAGAGCGACAGAAAAGCAGAGCAGAGGTCAGGGAGGGGGGTCTTGATGCAGGAATTGGATGATGCAGCCCATCCCCGAGTTACAAACATCCGACTTACAAGTGACCCCTAGTTAAGAACAGGGCTGAGACCACAGGAAGGGAGAGGGATCTCCCCCTCGGAAGGAAGAGAAATCCACTCTTGGGAAAGGGTGGAGGGAAAGGTTCCTCAGCTGAAGCTCTCTCTCCAGCCTTTGTTTCCACAGCAAGCTACATTTTCCCAAATCCAAATCTCACAGGGACAAAAGAGAGGTGGGATTTCCTGAACAGGGGCACTCCACAGGGTGCCCACCTTTCCCTGTGCCATCCACCGAGCTGTGGCGCAGCTGGTTGGGAGTAATCTGCATTAAAATCCCTACTGACCGAAAGATCATGAGTTCGAAGCCAGCCCGGGTGAGAGTAAGCTCCCAACCCTTTGTCTAGCCTTGGAAGCGCTGCTCACCATGGGCATGTGGGAGGGCCATGCTGTGGGAAGCCAAGCGGCCCATCAGCCGGGCCACCAGGAGGTGCAGGTCCAGGCCCCATGAGACCTCCAGGTCCGGCAAGCCGTAGGCCGTGACACAGAACCGGTAGCCCCATTCGTTGTTGCTGCTGTCCGAGTGGAAGAGGAACTGCAGCCGCGGGCCGGCCTTGAAGGTCACTTTCTACACAGAATGGGAAACAGTCAGCATTTCGCCACCGTCGTCGTCACCATCACCATCATTGATCCCAGCTTTTCTCCCAGGAGGAGGAGGACCCACAACACGAAAACACCATGCGATCGATCAGTGCAAAAAATATAAACATTAAAACTGAATTAAGTATTGCAATTACTATGTAATAAAACCAGATACTCCGCAACCGACCGGGAAGGAACGCAAGACACGGTGCAAGGAAAGCTTCCGAGCACAATTCAAAGTGCTGGTTTTAACCTATAAATCCCTATACGGTTCTGGCCCAGTTTGCCTGTCCGAACATATTCTCCCCTATGAACCATCAAGGACATTCAGATCTTCTGGAGAGGCCCTGCTCTCAGTCCCACCATCTTCGCAAGCGCTTTTGGTGGGAACGAGAGACAGGGCCTTCTCTGTGGTGGCCCCTCGGCTATGGAACTCTCTCCCGGGCGAGATTAGATCTTCCTCCTCCCTCTTGTCCTTCAGGAGGCTAGTGAAATCCTGGTTATGGAACGAAGCGTTCCCAGAATAATGGCTGAGACTGGTTACAGACCAAAGTGAGTGGCCACATATGCAGACTGAGTTGAACATGATTTTACCTTGGCGATTTGGTATATGTGTATTTTATCTATATGTATTTTAATCTTGTATTGTTGTATGATGTTTTAACTTGTATTAGTAAGCATTGAATCCTTGCTGTAAGCCAGTCTGAGTCTCTCTTCGGAGGTGAGAAGATCGGGATACAAAAGTTTTAAATAAAGTTTTAAATAAAGTTTTAAATAAATAAATAAAGCAAGACACGATGCAAGAGACCGTTCATTGGAGAACTCCACTCACCTTGGGCCATTTGTCGGTCCCCACTTTGGTGTCGTAGCGGGTTTTCCCGCCTCTGGCATCCGTAAATTCCAGGTAATCATACCTAAGAAGACACATTTGTCAAAGGAGAGAGGAAGAGCATTCATGAAAGGGCAGTGGAGGGAGGGAGAGAGGGAGGGAAGAAGAAAGGTACATATGGGATTTCTCTCTCTCTCTCTCTCTGAGTTGCCAGAGCTAGTGAGAAGCCTTCTGCTGATCTATGCTGATGATTGTGCCATCACCGCTCAAGTAGGGGGCTTTGAGATGGTTGAACAGAAGCTCTCCGAAGCTCTAGGCGCTCTTACTGCCTATTACAGGGGAAACCAGCTGATCCCTAATCCATCTAAAACACAGTCATGTGCTTTTCACCTTAAGAACAGACAAGCATCCCGAGCTCTGAGGATTACCTAGGAAGGAATCCCACTGGAGCATTGCAACACACCCAAATACCTGGGAGTTACTCTGACCTACAAGAAGCACTGCCTGAATATCAAGCAAAAAGTGGGCACTAGAAACAATATCATACGAAAGCTGACTGGCACAACCTGGGGATCACAACCAGACACAGTGAAGACATCTGCCCTTGCGCTATGCTACTCTGCTGCTGAGTACGCATGCCCAGTGTGGAACACATCTCACCACACTAAAACAGTGGATGTGGCTCTTAATGAGACATGCCGCATTATCACGGGATGACTGAGCCCTACACCACTAGAGAAATTACATTGTTTAGCCGGTATTGCACCACCTGACATCCGCCGGGAAGTAGCAGCCAATAGTGAAAGGACCAAGGCAGTGACACCTCCAGCTCATTTCTTGTTTGGGTATCAGCCAGCACATCAACGACTTAAATCAAGAAATAGTTTTCTAAGATCTACAGAGACACTCGCTGGAACACCTCAGCAAGCGAGAGTCCAAAAGTGGCAGGCTCAAACCCAGAACCTCAATCAATGGCTGATACCAAATGAGAGACTCCCCTGGGCACACAGAAAACTGGGAGACTTGGAAGGCGCTGAACAGACTGCACTCTGGCACCACGAGATGCAGAGCCAACCTTAAGAAATGGGGCTACAAAGTGGAAATCCACGACATGCGAGTGTGGAGAAGAGCAAACCTACAGACCACCTGCTGCAATGCAACCTGAGCCCTGCTACATGCACAATGGAGGACCTTCTTATTAACACCAGAGGCACTCCAAGTGGCCAGCTACTGATAAAGGGCACTTAATAAACTACCAAGCTTGCAAACTGTTAATGGGGGATGGCCTTGGGTCCACTGACACGCTCTCTCTGCTGAATGCCGTGGCGGAAGGAGGCCTGTGCTGACCAACGCAGCCATGAAAGGCCTTGAGAAGCGGGGCTCAAAAAGCGGGAAAAGGCAAGTTACCTCCTCTCGGTTTCGCATCGGTCGTCAAACTCCACTTCGAAGTAGGTGGCCCCTGGACAAAGGAAGACGGTGAAGTCATGGCAGTTGTTGTCGTAGTTGTGGGGAGACTCCACGGTCCAGACTCGCAGCACCACCGGCTGCTCTTGCTGCAAGCCCTCCAGGCCTGCCTGGTGCCAGGACGAGAACCAAGAGGGGACATCGTGAGAGCCATCCCGATTGGCAGGGCTATTCTAAAAGCAGGCAGGTCAATACTCTGGGGAGACATCAACCTTGAAGCAGGTCTCCACGAGAAGGAAAGCCACTCTCAAATTTGTCATTCTCTTTCTCTCAAGGGAGATTTTGCCCTTCTCAGATGGAAATGATGCAGGGATTCTGACCCAGATACACAACTGCATCGCAATGCCTCAGGTTTTGCAACGTAACCACCTCTGTTTTCAATCATTGTCACCGGAGTTAATGCATCCTCAACTTCTGTTGAGTTCCCACAGAAGTTGAGGAAGCATTCTTTGCTCCCTTTGATTCAGGTAAGCCTTGTCTTAGAGTGCGTTAGAAATCTGAGTGTGTGTTTAAAACTAGCTGCTCTTAATAATAATAATTAGTCAATAAGAAGATTTTTTTGTACTCTTTTTTTCTTTTTTACTTTTTTTCTGCCATTTTTACATGTATTTTTTACCATTTTCCCCCTTTTTTCTTTTCCTTTTTTATTCATTTTCATTTTTACCCTGTTTTCTTGTCTTCCCTCCACCTCTAGCCCTTTTACTCCCACTCCCATTAGTAAGGAAACCTCTGTACCCCTTTTACCATAGTTAGTCGCTTTCTCCTTTTTCCTTTCTACTAATTAAATTTTCCTACCCCTTTTTCCCCCCCCCCACTTTTTTCCCTTTTCCCCCCCCCCCCCCCCATTTTCCCCTAATAATTCAGTAAAAAATATTTTAAAAAATACTAGCTGCTCTGAGTGTTTGTTTTGTCTGGGAGGCGAGGATAAATGCTTCAGCCAGCAGTGATTGACAGTTGGATTGAAGCTATCAGGGAGTGAGTGGTTGCTTCCTGTTTAACCCATGTAAGCCAGCATCGCAAGCGCTAACTCACACCCTCACTAACCCACTCTTTTATCCCTGCATACAGAAAATAAAATAAAAACACACACAGCCTCCTCCGGTAGACTGTTAGGAATTGGGAGCCACGGAACACCCTGTGGCGCTTCCCCCCGATGGCGGCTTCTACCTGATGGGGAGCCCCATCTCCCGGCTCCAGTGAGAGCTCCTTCAGCAGTGGCGTCAATGCGCTGACGTCCTGCAGGAGGGTCCGGTGTGGGACGGCCAAGGCACAGAAGTCCTGCAGGAAGGTCATCTGGAAGAAACATGGCCAGAGCCACCAGTCAGTCACGCTAGGCCAAGGGGGGGCACTGGGCAAGGGGGAACCCGCCTCCCGCTTACCAGCTGGCGGGACACCAGGGAGAAGACGGAGTTGCTCAGGGCTTCCGCCAGGCTCTTTCCACCATGCTTCGCCAGGAGTGGCTCCAGGACGGCCGTGGCGCTAGAGAGGAACTGCCGCACGTCTGGGGAGAGGAAGGAGCAAAAGGCACTGGCTCAAAACCCCCCATTGGAAGAGACCCCCAGAGGGCATCCAGTCCAGCCCCCTTCTCTCGGGAAGGAACACACAGTCAAAGCATCCCTGACAGATGGCCATCCAGCCCCAGCTCCAAACCCCCCATTGGAAGAGACCCCCAGAGGGCATCCAGTCCAGCCCCCTTCTCCCAGGAAGGAACACACAGCCAAAGCACCCCAAGGAGGCCAGACAACCTTTGTTTTAAGACAGCCAGAGAAGATGTCTTAAAGATGTGTATACCTCACTAGAGTTGGAAGAGATTCCCAGAGGGCATCTAGTCCCTATTTAAAAGCCTCCAGAGAGGTTTAATCCCTATACAAGTGGAGGGCTGCTGCTGTTCAAATGCACAATTTGTGGATTGTGTTGCAGTAGGTAAAAAAGGTGAAGGTTTTCCCCAGCTGTGTCCAACTCCGGGATTCTGGTGCTCTCCTCCATTTCTAAGCTGAAGAGCCAACATTGTCTGTAGACACCTCCAAAGTCATGTGGCTGCTGGCATGAATGCATACAGCGCTGTTACCTTCCCGCTAGAGTGGTACCTAATGATCTACTCACATTTACATGTTTTCGAACTGCTACGTTGGCAGAAGCTGGGGATGACAGCGGGAGCTCACCCCGCTCCCTGGATTTGAACCACCAACCTTCCGGTCAAGAAGTTCAACGAAAATGACCAGAAGTCAAATGATCTTGCTAAATTTTATTTTCTATTTTTACTTTTTTTTCTCCCTTCTTCCCCTCCCCATATATATATACACACACATATATATATACATACATACATGTATATAAATGCATATATACAGATATATATATATATATCTCACTTTCTTCATATTTCTATATATATATATATATATGTCTTTCTTCACCTACATATTATTTTTCTATATACAATTTTAATCAATGTCCACTATTATAATAATAATAAATATTATTTAAAAAAAAAAGAAGATCAGCAACTCAGCGGTTTAATCCGCTGCGCCACCACGGCCCCTACAAAACTTACATACAACCAGGCAAACAAACTAACTAACCAAGAAACAAAAACAAAGTTTAAAAGACTTTTCTTCTAGAGTGAAAGTATAAGGCGTTAGTTCATCCTCCGGGTTGCTAGAAAACTGCATTACTGTGTGAATGCGAAAGGAGGCCTGCCTAGGAAGCGTGTCCCCAACATGACTTTTTTGGAAAAGTTCAGCAGTGGAACTGTCTACTCCAAAGTGTGGTGGAGGCTTTTAAACAGGGGCTGGATGGCAATTTGGAGGCTTTTAAACAGGGGCTGGATGGCAATTTGTTGGGGGTGCTTTGAAGGTGATTTTCCTTCAAAGTTGAAATGGATGGCCCACCAGGTCTCTTCCATCTCTAGGATTCGAGGATTCTGCTCTAAGGGCTGTTATTGGGGGCGAAGGCCCTTCCGCCGAATGCTTACATTTGGTCAGGACGTCAGCGGCCAGCTTCTTGGGGGCGGCTTCGCTTCCCTTGAGTTGCAAGTAGCACCAGGAGAGGAGGCTGCCCTGCACTGACCAAAACAAGGAGGACAGCACCGGGCCCGTGTCCGACTGGGCCGCTCCCAGCGCCAGCATTTCACACTGCAGAGAAAGAAAGGAAGAGACACTGAGTTCAGAAAGGAAAAACAGCCGGAAGGCATCTCCAAGCAACTGGGAATGGGCTGAGCTCTTATCATTGTGATTGATACAAATCTATATAAATAAAAAATGTAATGTTCGTTTGTGGGATTAACATAACTCAAAAACCACTAGACAAAATGACCCCAAATTTGGCCACAAGACACCTAACAATCCAATGAGTGACCATCACTCCAAAAAAGTCCAAAAAACAAAGCAGCATGGACTTGAAAACACAAAAAAGGGGAAAAGATGTTATAGCGCATGCGTGAAAACGACTGCGGTAGCCCCCCCCCTCCAGTGTCAGGGGAAAAAAAAAAACCATAGCAAAGGAGGCAAGCAGCGCATGGACTTCCTTGGAGGGCTCTGAGAAGGCCTCGCTCTGGCAAAGGCCCAGCCCAATAGTACCATTGATTTAGAAGGGACCCATAAAGGCCATCCAGTCCAACCCCCTCCTCCCAGGCCGGACACAATCAAATCCCTCTCGACAGACGACCATCCAGCTTTATTTATTTATTTACAGTATTTATATTCCACCCTTCTCACCCTGCAGGAGACTCAGGGCGGATTACAATGTACACATATATGGCAGACATTCAATGCCAAAGACACACAACTGATATAGACAGACAGTAAGAGGCTATTTAACTTTTCTGGCCGCCAGGGGAGCTGTCCATCATCCATCTGCTACACTGATGAAGTACTTCCGCATACCCCGCATGCTTTTGCTGGAGTCTTTTTTATGGCCTCGTAAATTAGTTAAATTAGCCTCCCCACACATAGATGGTACCTAATTTTCCTACTTGACAGATGCAACTATCTTCCGCGTTGCAAAGGTCGACAACAAGTTACACAATTGGTCGGAAGCTCACTCCGACCCGGGCTGGCTTCGAAATCATGACCTTTTGGTCAGAAGTTATCTGAATGCAGCTGACACTCAGCCAGCTGTGCCACAGTCCCGGTGCTATATAGATATAGACAATGATTCAGACAGAGCGAAGGAAGGAAGAAAAGGAAGAGTAGAGAAGTACGAAAGGAGAGAAAGAGGGGAAGGAAGGAAAGATGGGGGAAAGGAAGGAAGGATAGAAGGAAAAAGAAGGAAGGAATGAAAAGTGGGAGGGAAGGAAGGAAAGAAAGAACGAAAGAAAGAAGGAAAGATTGAAGAATGGAAAAAAAGTCAGGGAAGGATGGAGAGAAGGAGGGCGGGAGGGAAAGAGGGAAGGAAGGATGGAAGAAAGGAATAATAATAATAATTATTATTATAATTATTATTATTATTATTATTATTATGTTATTGTTTTATTGTTTTGTTGTTTTAAATTTTTGTATTGTTGTTGTTATTGCTTGTATTGTTGTATTTTGGGCTCGGTCTCATGTAAGCCGCACCGAGTCCCTTGGGGAGATGGTTGTTGTTGTTCATTCGTTCAGTCGTCTCCGACTCTTCGTGACCTCATGGACCAGCCCACGCCAGAGCTCCCTGTCGGCCGTTACCACCCCCAGCTCCCTCAAGGCCAGTCCAGTCACTTCAAGGATGCCATCCATCCATCTTGCCCTTGGTCGGCCCCTCTTCCTTTTGCCTTCCACTTTCCCCAGCATAATTGTCTTCTCTAGGCTTTCCTGTCTCCTCATGATGTGGCCAAAGTACTTCAACTTTGTCTCTAGTATCTTTCCCTCCAGTGAGCAGTCGGGCTTTATTTCCTGGAGGATGGACTGTTTGGATCTTCTCGCAGTCCAAGGCACTCTCAGAACTTTCCTCCAACACCACAGCTCAAAAGCATCGATCTTCCTTCGCTCAGCCTTCCCTAAGGTCCAGCTCTCACATCCGTAGGTTACTACAGGGAATACCATGGCTTTGACTAGGCGGATCTTTGTTGCCAGTCTGATGTCTCTACTCTTTACTATTTTATTGAGACTGGACATTGCTCTCCTCCCAAGAAGTAAGCGTCTTCTGATTTCCTGGCTACAGTCTGCATCTGCAGTAATCTTTGCACCTAGAAATACAAAGTCTGTCACGGCCTCCACGGTTTCTCGGGGAGATGGTAGCGGGGTATAAATAAAATGTTATTATTTAATAATAATAATAATAATAATCTTTATTTATACCCTGCTCCATCTCCCCCAGGCGGCCTCGGGATGGCTTACATGAGGCCACATCCATCATACAGTAAACACAATATAATGCAAAAGCATAACAGAACTACAAAATAAAAAACATAGAATGCAAAACTAATATAATAAGCAACAGAGCAAACAAACATTAAACACACAAGATTACACTGGACAGGGCCAAATTCAAGGATAAAATTTTAAAACACTGGGAGATTGGGCAATGTAAATTATCAGGAAGGGGGAAAGTAAGAGGTAGAGAAGGAAGGAAGAAGAGAAAGAAGAAGGGATCGAAAAACAGTAGAAAGGAAGGAAAGAGGTAGAGAAGGAAGGAATCAGACTGAGGCCACAGCAAAGTGTGGCTGGGGACAGTTAGTAAATAAATAAAAACATTCAAGGGGCTTTACAAGGGAGAACGGGGGCCAAAAGCGCACACTGCGTCGCTGCAGGGTGATGATTCCGCTTTAATTGCCATGGAAACATGCCAAGGGATCTTGCAAGATTTCCAGTGTAAGGAGGATGCTCAGGAGGTTTCCATAGCAGTTCAAGCACGACAATAGTACAATGCGAGAAGGACACCAGGCAGCACCCATTCCGCATGGAAACAACAGATTTAAAAAAACAAGAGCAACCACCTCTCTTGACATCACCATCAGGAGTGTCTCCATCACCGCCAGCACTTGGTCGATGTCAACGTCGGCAGAAGTCCCTTTGTCTGAGAGCAACAGAAGCCCCCCAGGATCTTGATCGCTGAAAATTGGAAAAAGATGACTTTTGTTGCTGCTGCTCAGAAGATATATATGCACAAACAAGATATATATGCACACTGGACCGCTGTGGCAGACCTAATGACTCAAAGTAAATCTAAAATACAAACACATGTGCATAAATGATCGTATAGGAAAAGCTGACACGAGACGAGGAGTTATTTATTTATTTACTATACTTGTATACCGCCCCTCTCAGCCCAGAGGCGACTTGAGGCAGTTTACATTTGGCAATCAATGCCCCACAAGATAAAATACCATAAAAAACAATTACATATAGTATAATCTGTATAAAAACAATAACAATAACAATAACACTAATAATAAACTTCATCAAAATCTTAAAATTGCCCAAAACAGCAAGTTCCATGAAGCACGGCATTGAGCTCTGGACTCAGAGTTGGGGGGAAAAAAGAAAGAACACCAAGACAACACACAATCCAATTGCTTACCTGAAATAGGCACAGAGGGATCTGAACGTGAGCTGGACCGACGGCTTGTGTTCCTGTTCCGTGATGTTCTTCTAAGAACACAGAGATTGCTTATACAGGCAGCCCCCAAGTTACAGGCAAGAGAGGCTCTGCAGGTTTGCTCTGAAGTTGAATTTGTGCATAAGTTGAACTACAACCCCCCCCCCCCCCCCCCCCCCCCCACGCACACACATATATATACATTTATGTAATGTTTGTTTGTGGGATTAACATAACCCAAAAACCACTGGACAAATCGACACGAAATTTACCCACAATACGCCTATCAGGCCAATGAGTGACCATCAGTCATATAAACACTGAAAAATACAGCGGAAGGGACTTAAAAAGCCAAAAAAGCAAAAAGACGTTACAGTGCAAATGGAGTTTGGGGGAAATAGACCTTGACATTTCGGATTTGTAGTTATTAGGATTTATAGTTCACTAACAATCAAAGAGCATTCTGAATCCCACAAATGATAGAATTGGGGCAAACTTCCCACACAGAAGCCCATGACCAATAGAAAATAGTTAAGGCCACCCAGTCCAACTCTCTTCACCAGGGCAAGAAAATGTAATCAGAGCCCTCCTGACAAAGAGCCATCCAACCACAGATATAGATAGATAGATAGATAGATAGATAGATAGATAGATAGATAGATAGATATGTTTGTGTACATATGATTCACATACACACACAGATATAATAGCATAGATTTGAAGGGGATCCCTAAAGAAGGACAATGATATGTTGCATATCCTAGAGTCGGCAAACCAGACACTTTTCACATCAACACTGACAAAGAAACAAGAAATACTGTTTATCCGCAAGAATAAAGAAATTACATATATTAGAAACAAACACTTTCTCATTACTTTATTTTCCAGATCACCAGACTGGGCCACAGCAACGCGTGGCAGGGGACAGCTAGTGTGTGTGTGTGTATGTGTGTGTGTATATATATATATATATACACACACACACACACACCAGCTGTCCCCTGCCATGCATTGCTGTGGCCCACATGGGGTTCTGTGTGGGAGGTTTGGCCCAATTCTATCATTGGTGGGGTTCAGAATGCTCTGTGATTGTAGGTGAACTATAAATTCCAGCAACTACACCTCCCAAATGTCAAGATTCTATTTTCCCCAAACTCCACCAGTGTTCACATTTGGGCATATTGAGTATTCGTGTAGGGCTTGGTCCAGATCCATGATTGTTTGAGTCCACAGTGATCTCTGGATGTAAGTGAACTACAACTCCAAAACTAAAGGACACTGCCCACCAAACACTTCCAGTATTTTCTGTTGGTCATAGGAGTTTTGTGTGCCAAGTTTGGTTCAATTCCATCGTTGGTGGGGTTCAGAATGCTCTTTGATTGCAGGTGAACTATAAATCCCAGCAACTACAACTCCCAAATGACAAAATCGATTTTTTTGAATGAAGGACATACATTGGGTTGTTAGGTGTCTTGTGTCCAAATTTGGTGTTAATTCGTCCAGTGGTTTTTGAGTTCTGTTAATGCCAGAAATGAACATTACATTTTTATTTATATAGAGATAGATAGATAGATCTTTTTCTATATAAATAAAAATATGATGTTCATTTGTGGGATTATCATAACTCAAAAACCACTGGACGAATTGACACCAAATTTGGACACAAGACACCTATCAGGCCTATCAGGCCAACGAGTGACCATCACTTATAAAAACACTGAAAAATATAGCAGAAGGGACTTAAAAGACCAAAAAATAAAAAAATAAAAGTACATTACAACACATGCGCAAAACCACATACATACAAATATATACACACACAAAACACATACACACAGACTAGACCACAGCAATGTGTGTGTGTATGTATGTGTGTGTGTGTAAATATATATATACACACACACATAGGCAATTCCCAAGTTACAAACATCTGACTTTCAAATGACTCTTAGTTAAGAACAATGGGACTGAGACCACAGGAAGTGAGGGGGAAACCCACTCTAAGAAGAGCAATTATTGGGTGGCAAGGCGTCTATACTGAAGCTTTCTCTCCAATCCTTGTTTCCACAAGAAGCCATTGTTTTTCAAAACCCAATGATCACAGCGACCGAAAGTGTTTCCGTTGTAATTCCGGCAAACCTACCAACATTGCAAGAAGCTTCTCCCGTCGTATGTGCCTGCGGGGGAAGAAGATGGCGGCTCCGTTGAGCAAGGTGTCCTTCACTTCCTGCTTCAGGGTCTGGAGGGAGGGGTGCTCGCTCTCACCGTCCACAACTGAGAAAAGGAAGAACCAACCCCAGGGGTTGAATAAAAAATAACCTGGCATTTTCCTAAGCTCCCAACCCCATCAATGTCGAAAGTGTGTCAAAATCTATGGCATTGGAACCTGAATGAATGATAAAATGGGGGGGAAATCTGTTCTGCAAGACTGAATGCAAAAAATGCGGAAATTGGGACCAAAAGGAACCTTATGCCAAGATCTTAAAGGAAATGTGGACAATTTGGCTCCAAAGAAGACACCTGAAATGCATATAAAGATATCAAAAGAAATAAGCCAGAAGTCTGGCAAAGAGGTAGGAACACCCTTCGACATGAAAACAAAACCATTTTGGAACAGAACCCAGAAACAAAACTGCGTCCAAAACAATATAAAAATTCAAATTCAAAAGTCACAATCCAAGAAAGGACCCAGAAACAACCAGGTGAAACCATCGACGCAAATTCACTGGGGCGAGAATGTGGCGTGTGAAGAAACAGAAAAAGGTTGCGACAGATTTTCATTTGACAAAAATTATTATTATTACTCCGGGTGGGAGTAATCTCCCAACCATTTGTCTGTCTTGCTGTCGACCTTTGCAGCTGCATCTGTCAAGTAGGAAATGTAGGTACTGCTTATGCGAGGAAGCTAATTTAACCAATTTACAACGCCATAAAACTTTCCAGCACCATCAAAAGAATGAGGAAGTACTCCATCAGTGTCAGAAGTGAACAGTGAAGTGACAGCTCCCCCGGTGGCCGGAATTCAAAATGCATACCCTCATGAAGCTGGAAAGTTAAATAGCATCTGTGTCTCTGCCTATATATGTTGTGTGTCTATGGCATTGAATATTTGCCATGTATATGTGCATTGTGATCGGCCCTGAGTTCCCTGCAGGGTGTGAAGGGCCGAATATAAATACTGTCAATAAATAAATAAGTAATCTGGGATCAGATCCTGGGACATAGGGCAGTGTTGATCCAGCCCTAAGCCTATTGCCCTGGGAGAGGCACATTGTCCGCACTCACCCTGGCAGAGGTGCCGGTAGAGCTCTTCCGCAGCCTCCCTGTTGCCTTGGGCTTCTGCCTTTGCCTTCTCTCCCGCCTGAGACTCGGGGGCTCCGTCTTCGGAAGGGAATGCCGAGATGCAGCTCCGGAGAAGCCGCAGCAGCGCAGTCTGGGCCTCGACACACTCTTCGCGGGGACTGCGGGAGGAGGAGGAGGAGGAGGAGGAGGAAGAAGACATGGCGCTAGAAGCCTGTCTTTTAAATGATACAGAGCTCAAAGGAAAGGGAACATGGGGGTAGGGGGGGAATGGGATGGGACACCATTCTGATACCACAAAATCATAGGATGTGAGAGCTGCCCCCACTTAGAGGAATATTAATAGTAAGAATAATATGAATAATAATAATAGAATAATAATAGAATCCCAGAGATGGAAGGGACCCCAAAGGGTCATCTAATCCATCCCTCTCCTGCCAGGCAGGAAGACAATATCCGATCTCTCCCAACAGAGGCCCATCCTGCCCCACTTAGTACAAGGAGGAATATTAATAGTAAGAATAATATGAATAATAATAGAATCCCATAGTTGGAAAGGACCCCAAGGGGCCATCCAGTCCATCCCCCTCCTGCCAGGCAGGAAGACATGACACGACCCCTCCTGACAGATGACTACCCAGCCTCTGTAACATAGAATCCTAAAATCCTAGAGCTGGAAGGGACCCCAAGGGGGCATCCAGTCCACCCCTTCTACTAGACAAGAAGGCACCCTCCGATTTCTCCCAACAGAGGCCCATCCTGTCCCCACTTAGTATGAGTAAGAATAATATGAATAATAGAAGCCCAGAGTTGGAAGGGACTCCAAGGGACCATCTAGTCCATCCCCCTCCTGCCAGGCAGGAAGACAACATCCGATCTCTCCCAACAGAGGCCCATCCTGCTCCCAACTAGTAGTAGTAGGAATTTTAATAGTAAGATTAATATGAATAATAATAATAATAGACTCCCAGAGTTGGAAGGGACCCCGAGGGGCCATCCAGTCCATCCCCCTCCTGCCAGATAGGAAGACATGACACAACCCCTCCTGACAGATGGCCACCCAGCCTCTGAACATAGAATTCTACAATCCTAAAGCTGGAAGGGACACCAAGGGGGTATCCAGTCCATCCCCCTCCTGCCAGGCAGGAAGACACCCTCCGATCTCTCCCAACAGAGGCCCATCCTGCCCCCACTTAGTACGGGGAGGGATATTAATCGTAAGAATAATATGAATAATAATAAAATCCCAAAGTTGGAAGGGACCCTGAGGGGCCATCCAGTCCATCCCCCTTATGCCAGGCAAGAAGACACGATCCGACCCCTCCTGACAGATGGCCACCCAGGACTGGACATCCCTTA
Organism: Anolis sagrei ordinatus; assembly: GCF_025583915.1. Classification (NCBI taxonomy): domain Eukaryota; kingdom Metazoa; phylum Chordata; class Lepidosauria; order Squamata; family Anolidae; genus Anolis; species Anolis sagrei. The sequence goes on along the minus strand of NW_026844589.1, from coordinate 9,957,417 downwards.
TCCCAAATGCTTTGGGCCAGAATGATGACTGGAATAATGGCCAAAGCAGAAGGAGACATCTTGTGGGGGCGGGATACCAATCGAAACACAGAACACATCCCATTCCACGCAGAGCCCAGCAGCAGTTTCATGTAGCATGTTTCTAATTATTTTGCACACGAAACAACGCCGTGCACATCAAAAGCAAGGATTTCATGATCTCAGCTGCCCCAATTTGGGAGTATTTGGGGTGGCTGGGTATGGGAACGTTACAATAACTGGTGGGAACGTACCTTTCATGCAGCTTGCTATAGAAATCCCAAAACAGCTTTAAATCCAGGCCTGAGAAGTCCAAATACGATCTGTAGCGAAGGCCGCTTTCTCTCTTCTGAACCTGGAAAGGGGGGAAGTTGCAAACACAGCTCGGCCCAAAGTTTCCAGAACAAAATTAATACTAAGGGCATCTATCCATAAAAGAACATCAGGAAGCCCATCATGAGCCATAGACAGACAGATGGACACAAACACAAGGCACTTTGAAAGAAACTCAAATTAGGAACTTCATTACAACTCTAGAGCAAAGCTTCTGAAAGTGTGGGATCAGCATCCTTTGATGGTGGGGTGGCCAGGGGAAGAGAGGAAAGAAAAAGAAGAGCCTTGGGAATTGGGGCATTTCCCCTTTCTCTTGGCACCTTCCCTTTCATTCCCTCCCCATCTTGGGAGTTTTCCCTTTCTTTTCCCGCCTGTTCTTGGGAGTCTTCCCTTCATTTCCTTTTCTTTCCTGAGAGTCTTTCCTTTCCTGGGGATTTTCTCATTCCCTTTCCTTTCCAGCCTGGGAGTGTGGACGTTTTTCCTTTCCTCTCCTTTCCTTCCCATCTTGGGACCCCCCACCCCTCACTTCCTTCCCTCTTGGGAATCCATGGTCCCATCCCGTCCCTTACCATCTCGTCCCCTCGGGTCCAGTCCCTTCCCATCCCTTCCCTTACCATCCTGTCCCTTCATGTCCCTTACCATCCCATTCTATCCCTTCCCTAACCCTGTCCCTTACTATCCTGTCCCTTGCTGTCCCTTCCCGTCCCTTAACATCCCGTCCCTTTCGTGTCCCTTACCATCCTGTCCCATCCCTTCCCGTCCTGTTCCTTCCCGTCCCTTACCATCCTGTCCCGTCCCTTACCATCTTGTCCCTTACCATCCTGCCCCATCCCTTCCCATCCCATCCCTTACCATCCTGTCCCGTCCCTTACCACCCCATCCCATCCCGTCCCTTCCCGTCCTGTCCCTTACCATCCTGTCCCGTCCCTTCCCATCCCATCCCTCACCATCTTGTCCCTTCCCGTCCTGTCCCTTCCCATCCTGCCCCGTCCCTTCCCATCCTATCCCTTACCGTCCTGTCCCGTCCCTTACCATCTCATCCCATCCCTTCCTGTCCCTTACCATCCTGCCCCGTCCCTTACCACCCCATCCCATCCCGTCCCTTCCCGTCCTGTCCCTTACCATCCTGTCCCGTCCCTTCCCATCCCGTCCCTCACCATCTTGTCCTGTCCCGCCCCGCCCCTTACCATCCCGTCCCTTCCCTTACCACTCCATCCCATCCCGTCCCTTACAGTCCTGTCCTATACCTTACCATCCTGTCCCGTCCTTTCCCATCCCATCCCTCACCATCTTGTCCCTTACCGTCCTGTCCCTTACCATCCCATCCCATCCCATCCCATCCCTTACTGCCCTGTCCTGTCCATTATCATCCTGTCCCGTCCCTTCCCACCCCTTCCCTTCCTATCTTGGGAGACTGGGGAGGTTTTCTTTTGTTTTATTTTGCCTATAGACTATTTATTAGTTTATTTTCGTTGAAGTCAAGAGTGGTCCAACCCACCAGATCCTGTGCAAGCTGCTGGACGAAGGCGAGGGTCTTGAGTAGGAGGGTCACCCCGCAGACGGCAGCGCCCCCTTCTGGCCGGGGACATTGCAGGCAGCCCAGGCTCCTGGCGGGCTCGGTCGAGGAGGGGCGCAGGTAGCCAAAGGCAGACAGGCCTTGCACTCCCAGACGCTCCGCTTTCTCTTGCCGTGTCCACAGGAATTTCACCATCAGGTACTAGATGGGAAGAGACACGCACTGCCGTCACCCTGGATGCCAGACCACCCCCGGAAGGCTGTTTGGCTTCACAGGCCAGTCCCCAAGCCACAAATATCCCACTTACACATGACGCTTAGTTAAGAACAGGGCTGAGACAACAGGAAGTGAGGGAAATGGCTGACTGAGATGGTTTAAGCAATTGATTTTGAAGTGGAGATCATTGGTTTTAGTGTTTATGTATATTGATAGTTTATTTTATGTCCCGGCATTGAATGTTTGCCATGCGTGTGTTCTGTGCTCCTCTCTAAGTCCACTTCGGGGTGAGAAGGGCAGAATATAAATGGCGTCGTAAATTAGTCACCGTATATACTCGAGTATAAGCCGGCCCAAATATAAGCTGAGGCACCTAATTTTACCACAAAAAACTGGGAAAATGTATTGACTTGGGTATAAGCCAAGGGTGGGAAATGCAGCAGCTACTGGTGAATTTCAAAATAAAAATAGATACCAATAAAATTATATTAATTTAGGCATCAGCCGGTTAAATGTTTTTGAATATTTACATAAAACTGTAATTCAAGATAAGACTGTCCAACTCTGATTAAACCATTATTCTAACCTTCTTCAATGTAAATATGCTTACATGTCCCTCAATAATAATAAATAAAGTAAAATAATAATAATAGAGTAAAATAATAAATATAATAACAATACAGTAAAATAATAAATGTAATAATAACAATACAGTAAAATAATAAATGTAACAGTAACAATAGTGTAAAATAATAAATGTAACAATAACAACAACAATAATAAAATAATAAATGTAATAAAAATAATAACAACAAAGTAAAATAATAAATAATATTGACTCAGGTATAAGCCGGGGAAGACTTTTTCCGCCTAAAAAAAGGACTGAAAAACTAGGCTTATACTTGAGTATATACAGTAAATTATCCTCCATGCATAAAGCGGTACCTACATTTCCTACTTTACAGATGCAATTGTCTTTCAGGCTGCAAAGGTCGACAGCAAGCTAGACAAATGGTCGGGAGCTTACTCCGACCCGGGCTGACTTCAAACTCATGATCTATCGGTGAGTAGTGATTTTTAATGCAGCTGACTCCCAACCAGCAGTACCACATTATTATTATTATTATTATGACACAAAAACACAGTGTGACACAGCAAACGAGAGATATATGCTGGATTTTGTATCAAACACTTCCCAAGCGTTTAGGACTGTGTGTTGTTGTATTATTATTATTATTATTATTATTATTATTATTATTATTATTATTATTATGGTGGTGGCATCTAAAGTCCTCACTTTGCAGCAATGGTTGGTTTTTCTCTATAGAGCGCGCCTTTTGGGCAACCAATCCAGGGGACAAAGAGGCACCGTGGACACTCATTACACTAGGTTGGTGTCCATTTTTGTCCTGCAAATCAAGACGAACAGGGCCAAAACGCCTCACCTTGGCAATCCGGCAGGGCTGCATTTTCACCTCCACTTCGTCCCATTCCTCTTCTGTTTCAAACCAGCCCACGGGATCGTCTTCTCCCAATTCATCGAAGGGAGTGCTGCTCCTGAAAAGATCACCCAAAGAGAGAGAAATCAGGGACCCCCCAAAACGTGGATCTGAAGCAACGGGAACAAACCTAAAGCCCACCCAGAGGAGCCCAGAAGCCTATCAGGCCACGGAGTGACCATCACTCATAAAACACTGAAAAATACAGCAGAAGAGACTTAAAAAGCAAAAAACAAAACAAAACATTGCAACGCATGCCCAAAAACACACACATATATATGCAAGCACACATATATACATATGTACACACACACATATGCACACACAAAGCACATAAACACAGTGGAAGGGACTTAAAAAGCCAAAAAGATGCTACAGCGCATGCACAAAATGACTTCCCCTGGCAAACAAAACACACAATAACATATCCACACTCTCTTCTGGACTACAGCTCCCAGCATCAACTAGACCAGGCCTTTTAGGAGAGGAGAGAGATCCAAATGCACTGCTTCCAAGATGCAAGCTTTTTTCTCCTTGGATCTCTTTGAGAGCACCCCAATCCCTGCCTATTTCCAATTTCCTATTCCCGGACTGCAACTCCCAGCAATCCTCCAGATAGATAGATTAGAAGGAGATAAATAGGTAGGTAGGTAGATCGATCGATCAGGAGGACTGCTGAGAGTTGCAGTCCAAGAATAGGTAGAGAAGGAAGAACAGGGAGAAAGAGAAAGGGAAAGAAAAGAGGGGAAGGAAGGGAAGAGGGAAGGAAGGAATGAGAGAAGGAAAGGAACAAAATGGAAGGAAGGAACAAAATGGAAGGAAGGAAGGAAGGAAGGAAGGAAGGAAGGAAGGAAGGAAGGAAGGAAGGAAGGAAGGAAGGAAGGAGAGAAAGAAAAGAGGAGAGAAAGGGGGAGGGAAGGTTGGCCACAGCACCGTGTGGCAGGTACAGCTAGTAATAATAATAATTTTATTTCACAGCACAGTCCAAACACACAAACATAGCAAAAATGCTACAAACACACTCTAAAAGATTTGTATTAAAAACCTATTCTATGAAATGCCTCTCTACAAAGGCAATGCTGAGCGAGAACAACCCAGAGGCCTTCAGGCTTTCGGAAAGGGAGAAGGCCCATAATAATAATAATAATGATGATGATGATGATGTTTTATTTATACCCCGCCACCATCTCCCCAAGGGACTCGGAGTGGCTTACATGAGGTCAAGCCCAACAACACATCAATAAAACAAAAAGCAACAATCAAAAAACAATACAATTAATATAACTCACATATAAACAATAACATGCAAGGATTTAAGAAACCTATGGCCGGGCCAAATGTAATAGTTTACCTGTTTTTCAAAAACTGCTGGAAGTCTTCCGGCTTCCACGTGTCATAACTCTCGAATCGCTTGAAGTGTCCCTCTGCGTGGAACTTCTCGGATGAGGGGTCGTTGTAGGCAAAGACCAATCCGCACCGTGCCCCGATGGCTCCCCTCCGGACCTAAGAGGAGAGCAAAGTTGCAGCCCAGGCCCAAAGGACAACACACACGCAACGGAAGCTATCAGCAAACCTCACATGGTTTAGCAGGATCATGGTGGCGTGCCTTCCACTGCAGCGCACCCTCCCATGGGGTTTGTCTAAGGCCGAGAGTGTCCGATGCACCCAATGACACTTCATAGGTTTGCACAGCCAAGCAGAGAATTGAACCCTGGTCCCAACAGTGAGTGGGCACCCGGCTGGCTTCCTTCCTTTGCATTCACTCGGTGTATCTTGTGTTCTGTCTCTTTGTTGTAAACAATATTGTGCCCCGCCTCGAACCACAAGGAGATACCACTAATACAATTACTATTGCTATTATGTATCGGTCTGTTGTTGTCATTATTATCATTACTTCTACTCCTCCACATTCTCCCCCGAGATCATTATTGTTGTTGTTGTTAGTTTGTAGCTCTTGTTATTGTTGTTGTCGTCATTATTTCTACCTCACCTTTTCCACCCTGTGACCTTCTTTAGTATTATTATCATCTTATTATTGCTTTGTTGCTGCCATTATTATTTCTACCCCGCCTTTCTCCCCCTGATGAGGCCTTGTTTTTTTTATTATTGTTATTACTCATACATAACACACACACACACACATATATATATACACACATATACATATACACATGCACACACATATACACACATACACATATACAACAGATATATGCAGGCACACATACATACACATATACATATGCACACACAAATATACACACATACACATACACACACATATACATCTACACAGGCACACATACATACATATACACACGCACACACAAATATACACTTATACACATGTGTACATACATACACATCTACATAGGCACATATACAAACATATATACACACACATACTGTTCCTAATGTCGCGACCCCACAATCAACGTTATTGTCCCCTAAGGCCCTGTCAATTACTACTGTGACTATTATTATTATTATTTCTACCCCACCTTTCTCCCCCTGAGGCCTTATTGTTGTTGTTGTTGTTGAGATTATCATTTCTATTATTATTATTATTATTATTATTATTATTATTATTTCCCCCTGAAGTCTTGTCAATTACTAATGTTATTATCATTATCATTATTTCCACCCCGCCTTTCTCTTCCTGAGGCCTGGTCTATTATTATTATTATTATTATTATTATTATTATATATTATTGTTGTCTCGGCGTTGTCATTGTTGTTACTAGTATTATCGTTATTTGTACCCCACCTTTCTCCCCCTGAGGCCTTGTCTATTGTTGTTGTTGTACTGTTGTTGTGGTTATCATTTCTATTATTATTATTATTTCCACTTGAGGTCTTGTCAATTACTGCTGTTATCATTATTATTATTATTATTTCCACCCCACCTTTCTCTCTCTCGGCCTTGTATATTATTATTATTGTTGTTGTGATTATTATCATCATTTTTATTAATATCATTATTATTGTTTCCCCAAGGTCTTGTCAATTACTGTTGTAATTATAATTATTATCATTGTCATTATTTCCACCCCACCTTTCTCTCTCAAGGCCTTGTATATTATTACTGTTGTTGTTATTATTACCATCATCATTTCTATTATCATTATTATTATTTCCCCAAGGTCTTGTCAATTACTATTGTTGTTGTTGTTATTATTATTATTATTATTATTATTATTATTATTATTATTATTATTATCGTCATTATTTCCACCCCACCCTTTTCTCTCGAGGCCTTGTCTATTATTTATTATTATTATCATTATTATCATCATTATTATTATTACTATTGACAGGATCATCCAGACCTTGATTCTGATTTGCGTGACCTGCAAGGCTGCTTCGGTTCCACTCGCAAGGATGATGCTGGCTCTTCTCTTCCCGGTCTCCGTCAGGAAGCCTTGGAACAGAAACGCAAGACTCGTGAATTGACCACAATGGAAATGGACAGACTTTTGGGATCGGGTCCAGATGACCCCGAGCGCTTACCGTCCCCCGTCCAGGGCTCCACCAGGAGGTTCTCAGGCCCTGACTTGTCCTCCTTCCCTTTGACGTCGCAGGCTTGCAGAGTCAGTCGTAGGGAGGCTCCTGCCAAACCAGACAAGACCATTGGGACAAGGGCGGAGATGGAGGACCCTCTGTGAGGAAGGGAATCCAACCCTACTCTGGCCATTTACCGTATTTGTAGAGCAGGTTCTGCCGGACGGCGGCCATGGAGGTGATCAGGGAAGCGGCCTCGTAGGACGTTTCCAGGTGCTCGGCAATGGCGCAGAGGGCGCTCAACACTTTGGAGACGCTCCCTCGGGCCAAGGAGAAGGCCAGCAAGGTCAGCTCCACCTCAGAAGATACGTAGCGGCTGGAGAAAGGGAGACGGCATTTGAGGAAGGGAGGAAGGAGCCCTGCGTTCGATCATGAGGATGAGACAAGGATACAAGTGTGCCCACGTTCCCTCTTTGCACAGCATTCGACTCCAATACACTTCTTACTGAGCTGATAACCTGCCTTGCATGGAGCCTAGCGGAGTTTACAACATAATGGAAAACAAAAGACAGGCTGTCCCATCCGCTGAAGCTTTCTCCCCAATCCTTGTCTCCACAACAAGCCAAATTTTCCAAAATCCAATGATCCCAGGGACAGGAAGGGAGGGGAAATCCTTTGAACAGAGGCACAGGCAGCAAAGGAAACCCCACAGGCATGTTCAAACTTCCCTACACTATCCAAAGCTAAAACTTACATATTTTTGGCTGTAGTTACACTTACAAAATGTACCTGTATCGACTTACATACAAATTCAACTTAAGAACAAACCTACAGAAGCAACCTTGTTCATAACCTGGAAACCGCCTGTACACCCAAAATTTGGGCATGAACCAATAAGACATCTCTTGAAAATAAGCCCTAATGCGTCTTCTGGAGAAAAAGTTAATACAGGAGCCAGTGTTATTTTCAGGGAAATACAATATTGATGGGATGTACCTGGTGATGCCCAGCAGGAAACTGTCCACTTCTTCCAAAACATTGGGAGACAAGAAACTGGAGAAGTCGGTGGAGCCGGGCGACAAAGAGAGCGGCGGCATGTGCTGCAGGGCCTTCCTGGAGGGCAGAGAAGAGGAGCCCATTAGACCCAGAACCTTCCTTGAGCCTCGGAATAGGAAAGGAGAGGTGGGAGAGACCCCAAGGGCCATCCAGTCCAACCCCCTTCTGCTAAGAAGCAGGATAATCGCCTTCAAAGCATTGTCGAAGGCTTTCATGGCCGGAATCACTGGATTGTTGTAGGTTTTTCGGGCTGTGTGGCCATCTTCTAGAAGCATGCTCTCCTGACATTTCGCCTGCATCTATGGTAAGCATCCTCACTACCTCTGAGGATGCTTGCCATAGATGCAGGTGAAACGTCAGGAGAAAATGCCTCTAGAACATGGCCATACAGCCAGAAAAAACCTACAACAACCCAGTGATTCCGGCCATGAAAGCCTACGGCAATACATTCTCTCCGGACATTTTGCCTGCATCTATGGCGAACATCCTCACAGGTTGTGCCTTCAAAGCACCCCCAACAGATGGCCATCCCAGCCTCTGTTTCAAAGCCTCCACCACACTCCGGGGCAGAGAGTTCCACTGATAAACAGCTCTCACAGTCAAGAAGTTATTCTTCAGGTTCAGATAGAATCATAGAATCAAAGAGTTGGAAGAGACCTCATGGGCCACCCAGTCCAACCCCCTGCCAAGAAGCAGGAATGTTGCATTCAAATCACCCCTGACAGATGGCCATCCAGCCTCTGCTTAAAAGCTTCCAAAGAAGGAGCCTCCACCACACTCCGGGGCAGAGAGTTCCACCGCTGAACGGCTCTCACAGTCAGGAAGTTCTTCCTCGTGTTCAGATGGAATCTCCTCTCTTGTAGTTTGAAGCCATTGTTCCGCGTCCTAGTCTCCAAGGAAGCAGAAAACAAGCTCGCTCCCTGTGGCTTCCTCTCACATATTTATACATGGTTATCATATCTCCTCTCAGCCTTCTCTTCTTCAGGCTAAACATGCCCAACTCCTTAAGCCGCTCCTCATAGGGCTTATTCTCCAGACCCTTGATCATTTTAGTCACCCTGCTCTGGACACATCCCAGCTTGTCAATATCTCTCTTGAATTGTGGTGCCCAGAATTGGACACAATACTCCAGGTGCGGTCTAACCAAACCGGAATAGAGCATGAGTAGCATGACTTCCCTAGATCTAGACACTATGCTCCTATTGATGAAGGCCAAAATCCCATTGGTTTTTTTTGCCGCCACAGCACATTGTTGGCTCATGTTTAACTTGTTGTCCACGAGGACTCCAAGATCTTTTTCACACGTACTGCTCTCGAGCCAGGCATTGTCCCCCATTCTGTATCTTTGCATGTATCTCCTTTCCTGTAGTTTGAAGCCATAACTTCATTGCATCTCCAGGGCAGCAGAAAACAAGCCTGCTCCCCCCTCCTCCCTATGACTTCCTCTCATATATTTATACATGGCTATCGTGTCTCCTCTCAGCCTTCTCATCTGCAGGCTAAACATGCCCAGCTCTTTAAGCCGCTCCTCATAGGGCTAATTCTCCAGATGGAGTCTTGGAAAACCTGATACAAGTGTTTACAAAAGCACGAGAAAGAACAGACAAGCTGCGCCCACCCAGTGCAGGCCAATGCTGAGAGGGGAAGGGACTCACTGCGTGTTTTGCAGGATGGCGTGGACGATGGGCGGGTTGGTCTCCATGGAGGCGGTGACCAAGGAAGTCAACAGCGACCAGCACCAGATGGCCGAAGCATCGCAGACCGAGACGCCGCCTTTCTTCACTCTTTGGAAGCCAACAGCCCGGAGGCCGTGGATTCGGGTATCGCAGCCGTCGCTAAGGCAGCGCTTGATGTTGATCTGCACGTCTGTCAAAAAGGGACCCAAAGAAAGGTCACTGCTTCAAATGTGGGCCAGACTCAAAGCTCAAAGAGATATCCCTGATGGTGTCACGGGCCAAGACGGAGGACCACAACTTCCCGAGGAAACCCCCAGTTCTGCACTAGGATTCTACAGTCAGCGCTTGCCAGAAAATAATTTAATAATAATTATTAATTTTTTTGACCAGTTATATGAACATTTCAAAATACAACATGAATAAAAGACAAGGCAAAAAGGATATTCCTTTTGTTAGTACTTTGGTTTAAATGTAATGAAATATTGTTTGTAGTTTAAACTCTGTGTGTGGTGTAGAAATGTAATGCAGTGTAAGGATTAAATGCACAGAGCTGTGCTTGATGCCTAGAGCGTAACTTTGAAGAGTTCCTGTTACTTCGATGCATTCCAGAGAATCAGATAAGCATATGTTCTCTTCCAACGATGTACAGCTAGAAGGAAAAGATGTGTCTTTTGCTACTCCTGTATATAGTTTTGTAGTTTTAGTAATTTGGCAATAAATATTTGCCGCTCCGGGCTTCGGAGCTGACTGAGGTAGCACACTTCATTTACAATACTAATTATAATAACACAATATTATAATTATATATATATTATACTAGCTGTACTCACCACGTATTGCTGTGGCCAACCTTCCCTCCCTCTTTCTCTCCTTCTTTCCCTCCTTCCCTTTTCTTCTTTCCTTCTCTCCTTCCTTCCTTCTCTACCTCTTTCCTTCCTTCCCTTTTTGTTTTCCATCCTTCTCCTTTCTTCTTCTTCTCCCTCTTTCCTCCTTCTTTCCTTTTTGTTCTCTTCTTTCCTTCTTCCTTTTTCTTTCCTTCTCCTTCCGTTATTCTATAAATCTTGCCTTCCTTCATGTTTGTTTCCTTTCCTTAAATCACATTATCTTTTACTTGTTCCTCAATCTTAACTCATTCTTTCACCTCTTTATTTGCTACATCTTTCATTCCGTCCATTTTATTCTTTACTTATGTATCCTTTCCGTCTCTTCTCTAACTCTTTCTTCATCCTTCGCTTTTTTGTTTTCCCAACTACTTCTATATTGCAGTACCTTCAATTTTTTCTCCTTTTTCCCTCCCTCTCCTTCCTTCCTTTTTCTTGCTTCCATCCTTCCTTCCTTCTTTCTTTCCTTTCTTCCTTCTCTCCTTTTTCCTTCTCTTCTCTCCTTCCTTCCTTTTCTTTTTGTTTCCATCCTTCCTTCTCTTTCTTTTTCTTCCCTCTTTTCTCTCCTTCTTCCCTCCCTCCTTCACTCCCTCCTTCCTCCCTTTTTTTCTTTCCTACACCTTTCCTTCTTCCTTTTTTCTTTTCTTCCTTCTCCTTTCTTCTCTCCTTTTCTCCCTTTCCTTCTTTCTTTCTTTCCCTCCCTCCCTCTTTCTTTCTTTCTTTCTTTTTCTTTTTCCCCTTTCTTCCCTCCCTCTTCCTTCTCTTTTTTCTGTATTGTCATTTAGCTTTTTAGGGTTTTCCATTGTTTTCTTTTTTGGGGGGAAGGGTTATGAGTGATGGCCACTCGTTGGTCTGTTAGGGGTGTAGTGTCCAAATTTTGTGTCAATTTATCCAGTGGTTTTTAAATTATGTTTATTCCACAAACAGAGATTACATTTTTATTTATATAGATTGCATGTAATGTTACTAATAATATTACAATATAATGGTGTAGTACAATATAGTAATATATAACACTGATATTGTACAATGCTAATAATATAATATATTGTATGTATATATATATCTTGTAAGCTGCTCTGAGTCCCCTTCGGGGTGAGCAGGGCAGCATATAAATGTCGTAAGTAAATAAATAAATAAATAAATACATTTACTTTTGGGCCTTCAAGCAGACGTTCAGAGGTCAATACATCCAACACTATTTACAGTCAGAATCTTACCAGAAGATAATTTGATTATTGGTGGATTTAATTACAGGCCGTCCCCGAGTTACAAACATTTGACTTACAAAAAACTCACAGTTAAGAACGGGGCTGAGACAACAGGAAGTGAGAGAAAGCTGCCCCTCGGAAGGAAGGGAAACCCACTCTTGGGAGAGTTATGGTTGTCATGGGGAAAAGCTTTAGCCCCAATCCTTGTTTTCAGAACAAGCCAAGTTTTGCAAAATGCAATTACATGATGAATGTCACACTATGCCTTATCAATGTCAATTCTTAATTGGTTCTATCCTAAAACACACAGGGAAAGTGTATTAAACTGCCCAAACTTTGTTTATCCAGGAGGGAGGGACATCTTCCTCCTCCTATAGCACATTTTGTGATACTTTTTCAATCAATCTCTCAGCATAGAGTCTCAACCAATTCAACAGAATTTGTAGCAGCCATAAAAACAAACAATTGCTTTCAAAAGAAAGACCGCAAAAAGGAAACAGGAAGCAACATTTCAAACCAGGAAGAGAACATTTTTCAAATTTTGTGACATGGTGATTTCAAGGGACAGAAAGTACACTGAAATCATCTGAACAGAGGCACAAACCACCAGGGTGTGAACCCTCCCCAACGGGATCCAAAGCTACAAAACGTCCTTGTTCCACCTTGCATAACAATTCAACATAAAAACAAACCTAGAGAACCGCTCTTGTTTGTAACGTAGGGACCTGCCTGTCACTACATCCTGTCTAGGTCCTCCAGGACAACTCTATGGTCAATGCCTAAGTGCATAGTGGAAAATTTAGGTTCTCAAATGCAAAAATATATCCAAAAGCCAAGCCCGGAGTCGTGCTGGAAGCCCTGGAAGAAGTATAAAAATAAAGGCTTATTTCTTTATGGGTGGGTTTCACTTTCATAAGTGTCTGGCACTCCCGACCCCAGTGAATGTGGAGGACAGATGGCTTCATTTCTAGTATGGTGAATATTTAATTCTAGGTTAATGTTTGTATATTTTTAGGTTTCGAATTGTATTGCTTTGATTATGGCCCGCTGAGTCTCTTTTTCAGACAGAAGAAGGAAGAGGTTGGATGGCCATCTGTCGGGGTGCTTTGAATGCAATTTTCCTGCTTCTTGGCAGAATGGGGTTGGACTGGATGGCCCATGAAGTCTCTTCCAACTCTAGGATTCTATGAAATAATAATTTGGGTGCCGTGCCAAAAGATCTCAGCCGGTATTTGGAAGCCATAGTAAAGGTAAAGGTTGTCCCCTGACATTAAGTCCAGTCGTGTCCAACTCTGGTGCTCATCTCAATTTCTAAGCCGAAGAGCCAGCATTGTCCACAGACACCTCCAAGGTCATGTGGACAGCATGACTGCATGGAGCGCCATTACCTTCCCGCCAGAGCAGTACCTATTGATCTACTCACATTTGCATGTTTTTGAACTGATAGATTGGCAGAAGTTGGGGCTGACAGCGGGAGCTCACCCCGCTCCCTGGAATCGAACTGCTGACCTTTCGGTCAGCAAGTTCAGTAGTTTCACCCACTGTGCCGCCAGGGGGCCTTCAGAACACTATAGGATGAGGTAATACTATAGTCCAGGCATGGGCCAACTTTGGCCCTCCAGGTGTTTTGGACTTCAACTCCCACAATAATAATGTTGTTAATAAAACAACAATAACAAAATAATACTTAGTTATAATTATATAAATTTATATATTATATTATATAGATATAATACAATAATAATGCTTAATTATAACATAGTTTTTAAAATTTATATAACTATATTTTATATAATATGTTAATACTTAATAAAACAACAATAACATAATAATTATAATATAATTATATAAATTTATATAACTATATAATATATAATATAATAATAATATTTAATTAAACAAACAGCTACAATCCCCAAGAAGAAAGACTCCCGAGGAAAGAAGGGAGCACTTCCTCCGATGCAGATGTTTATGTCAAGCTGTCTTTTGAGTTCCCTTCCCTTCCAAGCCATACAGATAAAATATTTATCATTTTAGGGGAAAAATAAGAAGAAACACCAACTGTGTTGTTATTGACTCACACATCTGACTAATGTTAGCGTTTTCCAACAATGTCACATATCCAGTAACATTGCTGGGAATGTGAACATCGCGGACCTCCTGGAGATTGCTGGCAGTCCTTCCCACCGCCACCGTGACTTGCTGCGGCATGTAGCTCTGGTCGTTGGCCGCGACGGCGATCGAGAGGTGCCTCAGAACGACATCCGGCTTCATCTTTAAACTGGGAGGAGGAAGACAGCAGCAAGCAAATAAAAATGTTAAGCAACTATGAACGAAAGCAACTGAACAGCAAAAAGCCTTTTGGAGTGACTTTCTCTCGCTTTCTCTGAGATTTGGATTACATTCTACTGCCACTATACATTGCTCTTTGCACCCTGTACTTGGAGTATTTTTATATTGGTGTGTTTTGATGTATATGCCGTATATATTCCAGTATAAGCCGACCTGAATATAACCAAAGGCATCTAATTTCAGCTTTAAAAACTGGGAAAATTGATTGACTTGAGTATAAGCCGAGTGTGGGAAATGCAGCCGCTACTGGTACATTTCAAAATAAAAATAGATACCAATAAAATTATATTAATTGAGGCATCAGCAGGTTAAATGTTTTTGAATATTTACATAAAACTGTAATTTAAGATAAGACTGCCCAACTCTGATTAAAACGTTATTCTAACCTTCTTCAATGTAAATGTGCTTGCATATCCTTCCAATAATAATAAAGAGAGTAAAATAATCAATGTCCTAATAATAATAATAATAATAATAATAATAATAGAGTAAAACAATTGGAATGCATTAATAACAGTAATAACAGAGTAAATTAATAAATGTAATAACAACAATAAATGGAGTAAAATAATAAATGTAATAACAATAGATTAAAATAATAAATGCAAGAATTACAACAATAATGTAAAATGATAAATGTAATAATAATAATAATAATAATAATAATAATAATAGAGTAATAATAATGGAAATGTATTAATAACAGTAATAATAGAGTAAAATACTAAATGTAATAACAATAAATGGATTAAAATAATAAATGTAAGAATTACAACAATAATGTAAAATGATAAATGTAATAAAAATAATAATATAGTTAAATAATGGAAATGTATTAATAACAGTAATAATAGAGTAAAATAATAAATGTAATAATAATAATAATAATGGAAATCTAATAACAGCAGTAACAGAGTAAATAATAAATGTAACGATAATAATGATGATGGCGGAAATGTAATAACAGTAATAGAGTTAACATAATAAATGTAATAATAACAATAAATAGAGTAAAATAATAAAAGTAATAATAATAGAGTGAAATAATGGAAATGTATTAATAAAAGTAATAGAGTAAAATAATAAATGTGATAATAACAATAATGTAAAATAATAAATGTAATAATAATAGAGTAAAATAATAAATGTAATGCAAATAATAATGATAACAGAATAAAATAATAAATAACCTTGACTCAAGTATAACCCAAGGGGGACTTTTTCAGCCTAAAAAAGGGGCTGAAAAACTAGGCTTATACTCAAGTATACACAGTATAAATTCAGGCCATTAGGAGAGGCGGGTAACAAATAACGTTTATTATTACGATTGCTATCCTTATTCTTGGAGCTCCCCGCTTCCGCTTACCGTATCCAATGCAACCGGGCGCTTCCGTCGGACTGCCAGTAGGAGGAAGTCTCTCCGTTGGTCATTTTGCCGATATCTTCGGAATTGGAAGAGGTTTCTATGTGGGTGTAGCACTTGGAGACGGATTTGAATTTGTCTAACTCCTGCTTCCCACTCAAGTCACCGGGACACTCTGCCAAAGGATCAGAAAGAAGGAGTCAAGAGCAGAGGCATTCTTGTGATTTCAAGTTGTGCCCTCGGGCAGTCTGCACTAGGGTTCTTACGCAGAGATCCTTTTCCCTTTCCTTGAAACGCACAGGTTAAAAAGGAAGCAGTCAACACTGAGAAAAGCCAATAGAGCTATAATACGTAGACCCTAGATCCCAGCTGATCTCAGGAGCAAGGTCAGCCCTGGTGAATACACAGATGGGAGGCTGACCACAAGTACCGGGGAGCTCCAAGCATTTACTGATAAAAAATCTGCATTTGCAAGCTGATTTTCCTTTTGCAGCGTTCACTGTAAACAATGCACATTTTTGATGAATGGCTTAAGAGACTTACCATATATACTTGAGTATAAGTCAACCTGAATATAAGCCAAGGCACCTAATTTTACCACAAAAAACCTAGGAAAACAGATTGACGAGTCTAAGCCGAGGGTGGGAAATGCAGCAGCTAAAGGTAAGTTTCAAAATAAAAATAGATACCAATGCAATTACATTAACTGAGGCATCAGGAGGTTAAATGTGTTTGAATACTGTAAATAAAGATATGACTGTCCAACTCTAATTAAACCATTATTCTAACATTCCAGTAATAATAATAATAATAATAATAATAATAATAATAATAATAAAGATAAGAAAATAAGAAATGTAATAAAAGTAATAATAAAGTAAAATAATACATGTAATACTAACAATAATAAAGTAAAATAATAAATATAATAATAGAGTAAAATAATACATGTAATTATAATAATAGAGTGAAATAATGGTGGTTGTTGAGACAGTTTTAACTAGTGGATTTTAATGTCGAGATATGTGATTTTAATGCTTTTGTATGTGTATGGTATAATATGTTTTGGCATTGAATGTTTGCTGTTTATATGTTGTGCTCTGTCCTGAGTCCCCTTCGGGGTGAGAAGGGCGGAATATAAATGCTTTAAATAAAAATAAACAATAATGAATGTAATAATAATAGTAATAGAGTAAAATAATAAATGTAATAATAATAATAATGGAAATGTAATACTAACAATAATAAAGTAAAATAATAAATGTAATAATAATAGAGTAAAATGATAAATGTAATAATAATAATAAATAACAATAAAGTAAAATATTATATGTAATAATAACAATAATAAAGTAAAATAATAAATGTAATAATAATAATAAATAGTATAAAATAATAAATGACCTTGACTCGAGTATAAACTGAGGGGGACTTTTTCAGCCTAAAAAAAGGCTGAAAAACTAGGCTTATACTCAGGTATATACAGCAATAGAATAAAGGTGGGAGAAAGTGAATCAAAAGCCAAGGACAAAAAAAAATGAGTATCTTTTACCCTTTTCTTTGAGGAGCAGCCGGTCTAAAGAATCCCTCAGGACCGAAGAACGCATAGTGCAAATATTGTTGAAGTATTCCAAAACGGGATATGGGATGGCCGTGCTGGCAATACGGTGCCGGTGCAGGAAGCGCAGGATCGTGGAAGCATGATGGCTAAGGCGCTCATTTGAGTCAGAAAATATGTCTATAAAACCTAGAAAGAGGGAGGGAGGGAGGGGCTTAGATCAGTGAATCGAGATCATCTTTCCCATGCCCTGGGATTTGGAATCCTGGCCATCATCATGATACGGCGATCCACCAAGCACGCATAGCATGGCACACTATGTCACACCATTTTTGTTCCTGGGTTGTCCATATCATTTCTTAATTGGTTGTATCATAAAAACATGAAAAAAATATACAACCAAAAACCCCTTTGCAGCACATTTCACATTAGTTTTTAATGAGTATTTCATAGAATTCAACCAACTGCAACCTAGTTTGTGGCAGACGCAAAAACAATGAAGTTTCTGGAGTACAGCAACTCCTTTCAAAGTAAGTACCACACAATTAAACAGGAAATGACACTTTCAAACCAGGAACAGATTTTTTTTCCAAATCTTGTGACATAGCCTGTTCCTCCTGTCATGACATGCAACTTTCTTAGGAACTTCCCTTTATTGTTATCCTCGTGGCTTAATCATTTTCATTGCAAGCCATGACAAGAAAGTCATAGATAAATTTCAGTACAGCATGATAAAAATGGTCATTTTCAGTGAACAATTTGATAGGACCGGGTTGTGGCACAGCTGGTTGGGAGTCAGCTGCATTAAAATCACTACTGAATGAAAGAAAGTTCATGAGTTCGAAGCCAACCCGGGTCGGAGTAAACTCCCGACCATTTGTCTAGCTTGCTGTCGACCTTTGCAGATTTTTTTCCCCGAAAGACAGTTGCATATGTCAAGTAGGAAATGTAGGTACCGCTTATGCAGGGAGGCTAATTTAACTAATTTACGAAGCCATAAAACTCTCTGGCAGCATTCAAAAGAATGAGTGTCACAAGTGGACGGGTCGGAGTAACTCCCAACCATTTGTCTAGCTTGCTGTCGACCTTTGTAGCCCGAAAGACAGCTGCATCTTCTAACTAAGAAATTTAGATTCTGCTTATGCAGGGAGGCTAATTTAACTAATTTATGACGCCATAAAACTCTCCAGCAGCGTGCAAAAGAATGAGGAAGCGTTCCATCTGTGTCACAAGTGGACGGTGAAGCGACAGCTCCCGCGGTGGCCGGAATTTGAACGTACCCTCATGAAGCTGGAAAGTTAAATAGCCTCTGTGTGTCTATCTATATATGTTGTGTGTCTATGGCATTGAATGTTTGCCATGTATATCTGCATTGTAATTCGCCTTGAGTCCCCTGCAGGTGAGATGGGTGGAATATAAGTACTGTAAATAAATAAATAAATAAATAAATAAATAAATTTTGGGTGTACAGGCGGTCACCAGGTTACGAACAAGGTTTGTTCTGAAGTTGAATTTGTATGTAAATAAACAAATAAATATTCTGCACCATCTAATTTCTGAGGCACAAAGCCGCCATACATCATACAAATTACTTTCATTTCCATTTCCGTACCATGGACTCTAATACGAGCTGACATTGGTTCAAACATGGCAAACGAACCAGAACAAGTCTGATAATAGCAAGCTAACTAGAGCAAGAACGGCCATGTTATATGAACATAATGAGCGAGTTGATTTGAGCCCCACCCAAAAGGAAACAACTGCTGTTCTTTATGGACTTGATAACTCATCTTGTTTGGATACTCAACCCTAAAAGGCCAATGACTGGAATTGTTACAGCAGCCAGAAGCCTGACCCGTTCTCATGCAAAACGCAGGTTCTCTCGCTCAGCACTGAAGCCTCGGCCTTATGCAAGGCAGGACTCATTGTGCCTGTCTCCAAACGAATCCCTGCCCTGTTCTTACCTGGGACAAGCGAACATGCCTGGAGCTGCCTGATCACATGGCCGAGTTCCCCGTGTAGAGTGCCACCACCGGAGCTCTTGAGCATCTCCAACATGTTCTCCACATCCACCATGCCATCGCCCTCCGTGTCGAACTGGGCAAAGGCCTGCAACAAAGAAGAAGAAGAACACAGGGTCAGCGCTCAGAATGACCAGGAAGGACGGTGCCTGTCTTTCCCTTCACAAAAGCACATCCCACTGCCAAACAGCTCTGCCCATCAGGAAGTTTTTTCCTAAAGTTTAGATGGATCCTCTTTTCCTGCAAATTGGCTCCACTGCTCCATGTCCCACTCTCTAGCAGCAGAAAACAGGCTGTCTTCCTTCTCAATATGACACCCTTCCAAATATTTAAATGCAGCGGACATCTCTTGTGGCCACTTTTTCACCAGTTTGCAGTTTTTTTCCTGAGAGCAATAGCACTCACTGTCCCAAAATGCCACATTGGCCACAGACTAAAAGCACCCATGAACCTGAGAACTGAAAAAAGTGGTGCTTACACTTTTATTTTATTTACTTATTTGCAACATATATATGCCACCCTCTCTCATCCCGAAAGGGGCTCAGAGCGACTTATATGTAAATACAATATATTATATTATTACCATAGCACAATATTGGTATTATATATTACTACTAGCTGTAACCGCAACATGTTGCTGTGGCCAACCTTCCCTCCCTCTTTCTCTCCTTTCTTTCTCTCCTTCCTTCCCTTTTAGTCTTTCCTTCTCTCCTTCCTTCCCTTTTATTTCCCTTCCTCTTTCTCCCCTTTCTTCCTTCTCTACCTATTCTTGGACTGCAACTCCCAGCAGTCCTTCTGATCGATCTACCTACCTATTTATTATTATTATTTATTTCATGCATTTCTACCCCACCCTTCTCCCCCTAAAGGGGAACTCAGGGCAGCCTCACACAAGCATCATATGATGCTATAAGCATATAAATAATCAAAAATTACAGTAAAAATCATTAAAAACATTTATTTATTATTTATTAACAACATTTATATGCTGCCCTTCTCACCCCAAAGGGGACTCTGAGCAGCTTACAAGATATATTTATTTATTTATTTATTTATTTTATTTACTGCATTTGTAGACCGCCGTTCTCAGCCCTAGGGCGACTCACGGCGGTGTACAACATATAAAAACAATTTACAATAAAGGCAATATCACAAACAACAATAACAACATCATTATCAATACTACAATTACACTAAATCATTCGCGGTGTCTCATCATAGAATCACAATCCAATCTCGTTTTCCATATTCCGTTCCAATCATCATTGCCAATTGTTGTAGCACTTAATCAAACGCCTTCTCAAACAACCACGTCTTTAGTCTCTTGCGGAATGTCATAAGGGAGGGCGCCTGTCTGATGTCTACAGGGAGGGTGTTCCACAGCCGGGGGGCCACCACCGAGAAGGCCCTATCCCTCGTCCCCGCCAGGCGTGCCTGTGAGGCAGGCGGGATCGAGAGAAGGGCCTCCCCAGACGATCTCAAAGTCCTCATGGGCTCATAGGCCGAGATGCGGTCAGACAGGTATTTTGGGCCGGAACCGTTTAGGGCTTTGTAGGCCAACACCAGCACCTTGAATTGGGCCCGGTAGCAGATCGGCAGCCAGTGGAGCTGGAACAACAAGGGCGTGTGTGCTCCCTGCGTCCCGCTCCTGTTAGTAACATGGCTGCCGCGCGCTGGACTAGCTGAAGCTTCCGGGCCGTCTTCAAGGGCAGCCCCACGTAGAGCGCATTGCAGTAGTCAAGGCGGGATGTGACGTGTATATATATACACACACACACACACACATACATACACACACATACAGTACATACAATATACAAATTCATTAAACAATAAATTAACCATGCCAATTAAAACCTATCTATCTATATCCAATCTATCTATCTGGAGGATTGCTGGGAGTTGCAATCCAGGAATAGGAAATTGGAAATATGCAGGGATTGGGATGCTCTCAAAGAAATCCAAAGAGAAGAAAGCTTGCATCTTGGAAGCAGTTCATTTGGATCCTCCTCCTCTCCTAAAGGGCCTGGTCCAGGGGATGCTGGGAACTGTAATACGGAAGACAGTGTGGATATGCTACTGTGTGTTTTGTTTGCCAGGGGAGTCATTTTTGCACATGCGCTGTAGCGTCTTTTTGCTTTTTTGGCTTTTTAAGTCCCTTCTGCTGTATTTTCAGTGTTTTTATGAGTGACGGTCACTCAAAGGCCTGATCAGTGTATTGTGTCCAACTCTGGTGTCAATTCATCCAGTGGTTTTTGAGTTATGTTAATCCCACAAACGAACATTACATTTTTATTTATATAGATACTGTACTATACCATCATACAGTAATATTATTAGTAACATTACATGTAATATAAAATATATAATTATAATATATTATTATTAGTAGTAGTACATTGTATTGCATTATAACATTATCAATGTTATATACAATATATTATATATTATACTTTTACTGTCCCTTTCCCTGGCCAAATTAATAGGCAATGCAATTAGAAGACAAAGTCCCCGCCCTTCGCTCTCTCTCCTACACGGAAGCTCCCTTGAAATATTCTTTGTTGATTTTTCAAACGGAATGACAGTCTCACACAACAAACAAGGCCCACAACGATCTCTATTAAGTTGCCCTGTTTGGAGAAGCAATGTAACCAAACTCCACCCTGGAGCTCTTAGGCCAGGGACTGAGTCATTTCTGACCTTTGAGGCCAACATATCATCCACTTCCATTTCCAAGCAGCATTTATCAACAAAGATGAACCCGTCGTGCAAAACAACCTACAGGCAGCAATGCAGAAAGGCCTGACACAGCAGCGACATTGGGCTGATTTCAAAATTGTGATGCTTCCTTCATGGGGCATACCTGAACTTTCACACAGGTGGTTCCCACCCACCCCCCCATTTATGGTAGCAAATTTGACAGCTTAACTACACTTTGTTTGCTCCAACTTGCATTTCCCACTGTTTCTTCAGACCCAACGGTTGACTCCAGCTACACTTCTCCACCGCAAGCACAGTTTTGAATACAGTTAGTCCTTCATATCCATGGATTCTGCTTAGAAACATTTCTAAACGCGTCCCAAAACAAACACTGCTTTGCTATTTCATATATAGGATAATATTATATTACAGCGTTACTTGAAGTCAGCTGTGACCAACAGTGCTGTAGAATTGGAAGAGGCATGAATGGAGGGTGAAATGGGGAGAAATATGTCAAGAGGAAGAAGGCACCTCAAACCAACCCATCAGGACTGATTTCCACCTGGAGGTCGATGTCCTCACTGTGGAAGAACATGCAGATCAAGAATAGGTCTCTAGGGTCACCTACGGACCCACCGCCAAAACTCCACACACTATACTATCCTATCAATAGTGTTATGATGACCCTTTCCCTGGGAATTTTCCCTATTCTATCACTATATCATTATTGACTATAGTAGTACTTTATCCTCGCAGGCATGTTTGGTGGGGACGAGAGACAGGGCCTTCTCAGTGGTGGCCCCTCAGCTGTGGAACTCCCTTCCCAGGGATATTAGATTGGCCTCCTCCCTCCTGACCTTTCAGAAAAGAGTGAAAACCTAGCTTTTGGAACCTTCGTGTTACCAGATAAACACAGGATTATGAAATAACGAACACTGAATGGCTTAACTATGCAAAAGGATAACGAGTTGAACTGGAAGACATTAATTATTATAGTTTAATTGATTTTATATGGATTTTATTACGTGTTTTAACTGTTTTTAATTGGTGTATGTGTGTTGTGGCATCTAATTGTTGCCAGTCTCTATGCTGCCCTGAGTCGCCTTCGGGCTGAAAAGGGCGTGGTAGAAGTGCTATAAATAAATATTATGATTGACTATAGTCCAGGGAAATGCTAAAGATTGCTCAAACTTTCGTACGATGGCACTTATTTCTCATGCCAGTAAGGTAATACTCAAGATCCTGCAAGGAAGACTCCAGAAAGACATGGAGAGAGAGTGGCCAGATGGACAAGCTGGGTTTAGAAAAGGCAGAGGAACGAGAGACTACATTGCCAATATCCGGATGCTGGATAATGGAGAAAGGCAGGATGTTTCAGAAAAACATCTGTTTCTGATTTATTAACTATTCTAAAGCCTTTGACTGTGTGGAGTATAATAAATTGTGGCAAGTTCTTGATGGTATGGGCATACCAAATCACCTTGTCTCTCTCCTGAGGAATGTGTATAAGGACCAAGTAGCAACAATCAGAACTGACCACGGAACAACAGACTGGTTCAAGATTGGGAAAGGCGTACGGCAGGGTTGTATACTCTCACCCAAGCTATTCAACTTGTATGCAGAACATATCATGCAATGTGTGGGGCTTGATAAATGCCAGGCTGGGGTGAAAATTGCTGGAAGAAACATTAACAACCTTAGATATGCAGATGACACCACTTTGATGGCTGAAAGTGAGGAAGAGCTGAGGAGCCTTCTAATCAAGGTGAAAGAAGAAAGCACAAAAGATGGGTTGAAGCTAAACATTAAAAAAAATCCAGATTATGGCAACAAGAATGATTGATAACTGGGAAATAGAGGGAGAAAATGTGGAGGTAGTGACAGACTTTGTATTTCTAGGTGCAAAGTACTGCAGACGCAGACTGCAGCCAGGAAATCAGGAGACGCTTACTTCTTGGAACGAGAGCACTGTCCAATCTTGATAAAATATTGAAGAGTAGAGACATCACACTGGCAACAAAGATCCACATAGTTAAAGCAATGTTATTCCCCATAGTAACCTATGAATGTGAGAGCTGGACCGTAAGGGAGACTGAGCAAAGGAAGATAGATGCTTTTGAACTGTGGTGCTGGAGGAAAGTTCTGAGAGTGCCTTGGACTGCGAGAAGATCCAACCAGTCCATACTTCAAGAAATAAAGCCCGACTGCACACTGGAGGGAATAATAATAATAATAATAATAATACTTTATATCTCGCTACCATCTCCCCAAGAGACTCGGTGCGGCTTACATGAGGCCAAGCCCACAGTACATCAGTAAACAAAGGCAATAACAAAAACAATCAATACAAAACAATTAATATAAATCACATAAAGAAAAAATAAACAATAAACAATAACAGTAGCACACACGCATTTAAAAAAAAACCTATGGCCAGGCCAAATGTAATAAGGGCTGAGAAAAGCAGTATATAAATGAAGGGATGAAAAAACAGTATATAAATGAAGTAAATAAATAAATAATAATAAATAATTTAAAAAATAATGCTGGGCATGAACAAGGTAGGATATAACTAGAATAGGGTTTTTCAAAGAGAGATGAGGGAGCGCAGTCAGTCCTAAATCAGTGGTAAAGTGCATTCTGAGTGCATATTGCTGAGAGTTTTCCTTATTCTGGGAAGGCACACTGTAAGAACCACGTTTTCAGGCTCCTCCTAAAGACTGCCAGAGTTGGGGCATGTCTGATGTCCTTGGGAAGTGAGTTCCAGAGTCGGGGGGCCACCACCGAGAAGGCCCTCTCCCTTGTCCCACCTGCGAAGAAGGTGGGAGCGCGAGCAGGGCCTCTCCAGATGATCAAAGAGATTGTGTGGGTTCGTGCACAGAAATGCGGTCACGCAGGTAGGCGGAATATTAGAGGAAAGATGAAGTACTTGAGCCACATCATGAGAAGAAAGGAAAGCTTGGGGAACAGATTTTTTTTTTGTCGTGTCAGGAGTGACTCCTGGTGTGAGAGAATTGGCCGTCTGCAAGGACGTTGCCCAGGGGACGGCAGGATGATTTGATGGTTTTATCATCCTTGTGGGAGGCTTCTCTCATGTCCCTGCATAAGGAGCTGGAGCTGATAGAGGGAGCTCATTCGCCTCTCCCTGGATTCGAACCTGTGACCTGTCGGTCTTCAGTCCTGCCGGCACAAGGGAGAAGAGAATGATGTTGGGGAAAATGGAAGGAAAAAGGATGAGGGGCTGATCAAGGGCAAGATGGATGGATGGCATCCTTGAAGTGACTGGCTTGATTCTGAAGGAGCTGGGGGTGGTAACGGCTGACAGGGAGCTCTGGGGTGGGCTGGTCCATGAGGTCACGAAGAGTTGGAAGCGGCTGAACGAATGAACAATAACAACATAGTCCAGGCCTGGGCCAACTTCAGGCGTTTTGGACTCCAACTCCCACAATTCCTAACTGTGGGGAAAGAGTCAGGCTGGGTGCTATCCCTGGTGTTCTTTGCACTGACCTCCTCCTCCTCGTCGGCCTCCTGCTGTTCCCCGTGGGGCTGCTGCTCCTCCGGGTGGGCCTGCTGCCGGGCGGCGGCGGCGCGGAGGGCGTGGGCGAGGTGCTGTCGGGAGACGGCGGGCTCCCCTCGGGCGAGGCAGTCCTCGAGGCAGCGCGCCAGGGCGGCGTGGTGGCGGGCCAGGAGCGGGAGCCGAGGCGCCGGCGGGGTGGCGTGGCGCAGGCGGGCCGCCGCCTCCTCCCGCAGCCGCGCCTGGCCCAGCAGCACCGCCGCCCCAGGCACAGGCCCCGCCGGGGGAGAGCGAAGCGGCCATGGCGCGGGAGGAAGAGGCGCCACGGCCGGAGAGGCCTCGGGCCCGCCCGGCGGGGGGAGCAGCTCTGCGCCTCGGCCCCCTCCTCCTCCTCCTCCTCCCTCATCCTCTTCCTCCTCCTCCTCTTCCTCCTCCTCGCCCCGGCTTCCCGCGCCCCCCATCCTCCTCCCTCGCCTCCTCTTCCTTCCTCTCAGAGAAGACCCCGCGGCCTTCTCCTCAGCACAAGCCGCCACTTCCGCCTCGGGTGTCGCAAAGCCCCGCCGCAAAGCGAGAGGCGGCGCCGAGTGTTACGACTCTCTCCCTTTGGACAACAAGCACGAAGCCCCGCCTCCAGGGGTGAAGAAGGGGGCGTGGAAAAGGAAGCCACGTCCCTCCCTTGCCGGCCTGTCTCAGCGACCGCGGCCTTCTCCTCAACACAAGCAGGTGTCGCAAACTCCTGCCGCAAAGCGAGAGGCAGCGCCAAGGATTGCGACTCGCTCCTATTGGGCAACAATTACGAAGCCCCGCCTCCAGGGATTGAAAAGGGGGCGTGGAAAAGTAAGCCACGCCCCTCTCTTGCCGGCCTTTCTCAGCGAGCGCGGTCTTCTCAACGACTCGCTCCCTTTGGATAACAAGCACGAAGCCCCGCCTCCAGGGATTGAAAAGGGGCGTGGAAAAGGAAGCCACGCCCCTCCCTTGCCAGCCTGTCTCAGCGAGCGCGACCTTCTCCTCAACACAAGCCGCCACTTTCGCCTCGGGTGTCGCAAAACCCCGCCGCAAAGCGAGAGGCGGCGCCAAGAGTTGCGACTCTCGCCCTTTGGACAACAAGCACGAAGCCCCGCCTCCAGGGTTGAAAGAGGGTGTGGAAAAAGGAAGCCACGCCCCTCCCTTGACGGCCTTTCTCAGCGAGCGCGGCATTCTCAACGACTCGCCCCCTTTGGATAACAAGCACGAAGCCCCACCTCCAGGGTTGAAAGGGGGCGTGGAAAAGGGAAACCACGCCCCTTCCTTGGCGGCCTTTCTCAGCGAGAGTGGCATTCTCAACGACTCGCTCCCTTTGGACAATCTCAAAGCCCCGCCTCCAGGGTTAAAAGGGGGCGTGGAAAAAGAAGCCACGCCCCTTCCTTTCCAGCCTGTCTCAGCGAGAGCGGCCTTCTCAACACAAGACGCCACTTTCGCCTCGGGTGTCGCAAAACTCCGCCGCAAAGCGAGAGGCAGCGCCAAGGGTTACGACTCGCTTCCCTTCGGACAACAAGCACGAAGCCCCGCCTCCAGGGTTGAAAGAGGGCGTGGAAAAGGAAGCCACGCCCCTTCCCTGCCTCTCCTCTCACCTCACCAACTGCCGCCAGTTTCTTTGCTGCCGCGAAGCTTCCTTCTCGACTGTCGCAAAGTACTCATAATATAATTATCTATCTATCTATCTAGTCTTGTATATATAAATAAAAATGTAATGTTAGTTTGTGGGATTAACAGAACTCAAAAACCACTGGACGAATTGACACCAAATTTGGACACAAGACACCTAACAACCCAATGTATGTCCTTCACACAAAAAAATTGATTTTGTCATTTGGGAGTTGTAGTTGCTGGGATGTATAGTTCACCTACCATCCAAGAGCATTCTGAACCCCACCAACGATGAAGTTGAACCAAACTTGGCACAGAGTTCTCCCATAATGATATGGTATAATGATATACTACAGTATAATAATATAATAATTATATATTACATGTTGCCTGTAATATTACTAATAATAGTGCAATATATTGGTACAATACAATATAATAATATATAATAATATATTATTATTGTGCTATCCTAATAATATTATATGTATACAATTATAATAATATAAGTATATATATATAATAATATTACTATATATTTTATATTTTGTCATATTATATATATATATATATATATTCATTTACAACCTATTATATTATTATATTATATATATTAAATACAGTATTATATATTTTATACCTTGTCATATATATATATATTTATTTTATGGCCTCATTTATTTATTTACTTTGCTTATATACCGCTGTATCTCAAGCCCGAAGGCGACTCACAGCGGTTCACAAACAGTAAAAACAGTAGAAACAGCAGTGGTTCCATACAACATATAACAATTGACTTAACACATTATCCATAAATTACCAAATAAGCAATTACAATGCACAATTATTACAAAAAACAACCGTACCCAATCTTCTCATCATCCAAGCGTAGTCCAGGTTCGTCGTCCATTGTTCCATTCCTATGTTCCATTACCAGATTGCACTAAATTACTCAACGCCTGCACAAACATCCAGGTCTTCACCTTTTTGCGGAATACCATTAGAGATGGTGCTAGTCTAATGTCCGTAGGAAGGGCGTTCCACAGCCGAGGAGCCACCACCGAGAAGGCCCTATCTCTCGTCCCCGCCAGCCGAGCTTGAGAAGCAGGCGGGATCGAGAGCAGGGTCTCCCCGGAAGATCTCAAAGTCCTGGTGGGTTCATAGGCAGAGATGCGGTCGGATAGGTAGCTTGGGCCGGAACCGTTTAGGGCTTTAAAGGCCAACGCCAGCACTTTGAATTGAGCCCGGTAGCAAATCGGTAGCCAGTGGAGTTGGCGCAACAGGGGGGTTGTATGCTCCCTGCGCTCCGCTCCTGTTAGTATCATGGCTGCCGACCGTTGGACTAATTGGAGCTTCCGAGCCGTCTTCAAAGGCAACCCCACGTAGAGAGCGTTGCAGTAGTCTAAACGGGATGTAACCAGGGCGTGGACTACCGTGGCCAAGTCATAGCCTTCCCACAAAGTGGTACTTAAATTTCCTACTTGACAGATGCAACTGTCTTTCTGGCTGCAAAGGTCGACAACAAGCTACACAAATTTGGTCAGAAAATCACTCCAAAGTCACCAAAGATTTTGTTTAAAATCAGCTGAATTGATGACAGCTTGCAGTAGCCTTCTAAAGAGAGCTGAGATACACTACACAGTAAAACAAGCACATTTATAAATTTTTAAGGTTCAAAATAACCCACCACTCCCAGTTGGACCCGGCTTTGCTGTGATTGGCTGAGTCAACATGATGTCAGCAGAGGCTCCTTTTCCAGTTTCCGGCCACAGGGGGAGCTGCCACTTCACTGTCCACTTGTGACACTGAGTCCTTGATGGAGTACTTGACAGATGCAACTGTCTTTTGGGTGGCATAGGTCAACAGCAAGCTAGAGGTTGGGACCTCACGTCGACCCAGCTGGTTTCGAACTCATGACCTCTCGGTCAGTGATGATTTAATGTACCTAAATTTCCTACTGGACAGATTCAACTGTCTTTTAGGCTGCATAGGTCAATAGCCAGCTAGACTATTAATGTTTGGGAGCTCACTCCAACCCGGTCTGGCTTTGAACTCGATCTCTTGGTCAGTGATGTTTTAATGTACCTTAATTTCCTACTTGACAGATGCAACTGTCTTTCAGGCTGCATAGGTCAACAGTAAGCTAGACTATTAATGTTTAGGAGCTCACTCTGACCCGGTCTGGCTTCGAACTCATGACATCTCAGTCAGTGATGTTTTAATAATATAATATATTGTATGTATATATTATATTATATTGGGAGCCCCTGGTGGTGAAGTCGAGGAAGAATTTAAAAGGGTCTGACCCTGAAGAAGAGACCCTGCAGACCCACCAAAAAGGGCTCGCTACAGTGGTGAGCAAGGGAAGCTGCAATTTTAAAAGATTTTTTCCTAAGTTCCCAAAAAGAATCTCACCAAAGTTGAAGGAAGTGCCACCGAGATGATTTTATTGCGATCCAGCTGGAAAGGATGCAAAGCCGCAATATTTCACCAAGCTAAGCATAAGCATGTACACAAATAAAGGCCGTTTTTATACAGTAACAGAGTTGTCAACTTTGAATTTTCCGCTCCCCGCCCTCCGCCCGGCTTGATGGTGATTGGCTAGCCCCTCTACAGCTGGGAGGAGCTCGCCTGCCTCTTGAGCGCCTGAGTCAATCACTGAGCCTCTGCCACCTCAGTACTTTGACGAATCAGGAGAGAGGGAGACGGGACAAGGGAAAACAATGCATTCTTTAGTGGATTAAGGAATTTAAGTAATGTCCAAGGGGCCGGCGAGTCCTGAAGGCCTAAGAGGCGGCCTTATTATTGTACTTGAGTGGCTCCAATAAACATTGATGCTTGGCGATACTGCCATAATCGGATTTTCTTCCATGCTGCAATATAAGAACAATGGGGGGAACTTTGGTGGATGTTTTAGTGAGAGAGATTGAATGGGTGACAGATTAGGATGAGGTGCGGCTTTCCAAATTTAAAAGGCTCTGTCCTATTGAGATATAATTAAAATTCCCTCTGTCCTATTGAGATATAATCAAAATTCCCAAATGGTCACTTCCTCTGGGGGCCAAAACTCCGAGCCCAGAGGTCACAATCCTTTGTTATTGTCCATGCAAAGAGTGTCTTTTGATAAGGGTTCTTTTAACTGGTAATTCCTTCCTTTCCAAGGCCAGGGAGGGGTGGCTTCCTTATATTTTATACATTTTTCAAAAAGGGGAATGAGGCAAAAGGGTCAGAAAAAGGTCAGATACACAGGGAGAAATATGAAAATACAGAAATCATGATACAGAAAATATGCCCACTTATCCCTCCCCCCTGCATCCCATTGAGAAATTGACAAGAGCCTTGATCATGACTCAAGGTATGTCCATGGTCCATTATGGGGGAATTCATTGATGAAAATATGTCCTTAGAGGGAGAAAAAGTCTTGATGGGGGGCAAAAAGGTTAAAAAATCACAAGGAGAGGTCTGGTGATTCCACTGAGCCAAGATATGAAGTCCTGCATTGCTGAGGCTGAAGCTTATCCTTTGATCCTTGGAGAACTACAACTCCCTCCAAGGGCTGGAACCATGTGTCAGATTCACTCCCCAATGGCCTCATGGGGTGACCGCATGAGTCCCTGGTTGAGGCTGCTGCTGGGGCACATTTCATCAGAGTCAGCCCAATGGGGCATTCAGGAACTGTGGAACTCCCTGCAGCTGGTCAGATCAGCTGGAAAGCAGGTGTCTGGGGCGGATTCGGCATCACATGGAGGAATTGACCTTAACTCCTAGCAAGGTGTCAATAAATACCAAAGACAAAGACGGATTGGAAATTATTTAAAACTTATCTGAAAAAGGACAAGAAAATTATAATTAATATAACATTTTTCCCCAGGCAATCAGTCAACAAGGAACGGATAAGGATCAAAAAGCCTTTGGCCCAATGCCCAGCAATTGGCAAGACGCCCAGGAAACAAAAGGCCACCGTACCAGGACATTTTAGATCAGCAAACTTAAGGGACTTTGTTCTCTAGGGGAAGAACCGAGTCCTCCTGCTTAGGACAACAATACCCATTATCTCAACCATATCAGCTAAATAAGGACCTGTACGTCAGCAAGTCACAATTTTCTTTTCCTGGTTTGAGTATCCAGAGGAGGGCGACTCAAATGATCAAGGGTCTGGAGGACAAACCCTATGAGGAGCGGTTGAAAGAACTGGGCATGTTTTGCCTGAAGAAGAGAAGGCTGAGAGGAGACATGATGAAGGCCATGTATAAATACGAGGGAGGAGAGAGTAAGCTGGAGACTAGGACACAGTGGAGCAATGGCTTCAAACTATAAGAAAAGAGATTCCACCCGAGCATGAGGAGTTGGAAAGGATCCCTAAAGGCCACCCAGTCTGGCCCCTTTCTGCCATAAGGGAAGACATTGTTCGATCTCTCCCGACAGAGGGCCATTCAGCATCTGCTTAATACTAACCATACCAATAATATCCTGGAGTTGGAAGGAATCCCTAAAGTCCACCCAATCTGACCCCTTTTAATCCCTCCCGACAGAGGGCCACCCAGCATCTGCTTAATACTAATTATATCAATAACATCCTGGAGTTGGAAGGAATCCCTAAAGGCCACCCAATCTGACCCCTTTCTACCATAAAGGGAGACACTGTTCGATCCCTCATTGTCATTGTGATTGTGCCTATTGTTTTTGTTTGTTTATTTGTTTTATATTGTTATGTTATCACATGTTCTATGTAATTGTGTTGTTGTTGTTTATTGTTTGCATTTTCGGTATTATTTTATTTAATTTGTTGTTCAGGCTTGGCCTCATGTAAGCCGCTCCAAGTCCCCATCGAGGGGATGGTTGCGGGGTATAAATAAAGATTATTATTATTATTATTATTATTATTATTATTATTATTATTATCTCTCCCGACAGAGGCCCATCCAGCCTCTGCCTAATACTAATCATACCAATAATATCCTGGAGTTGGAAGGGATCCCTAAAGGCCACCCAGTCTGGCCCCTTTCTACCATAAAGGGAGACACTGTTTGATCCCTCCCGACAGAAGGCCATCCAGCCTCTGCCAAATACTAATCATACCAATAATATCCTGGAGTTGGAAAGAATCCCTAAAGGCCACCCAATCTGACCCCTTTCTACCATAAAGGGAGACACTGTTCGATCCCTCATTGTCATTGTCATAGTGATTGTGCCGATTGTTTTGTTTGTTTGTTTTATATTGTTATGTTATCACATGTTATATATAATTGTGTTGTTGTTGTTTATTGTTTGCGTTTTCGGTTTTATTTTATTGTAATTTGTTGTTCGGGCTTGGCTTCATGTAAGCCGCTCTGAGTCCCCATCGGGGGGATAGTTGCGGGGTATAAATAAAGATTATTATTATTATTATTATTATTATTATTATTATTATTATTATTATCCCTCCCAACAGAGGCCCATCCAGCCTCTGCTTTATACTAACCATACCAATAATATCCTGGAGTTGGAAGGAATCCCTAAAGGCCGCCCAATCTGACCTCTTCCTACCATAAAGGGAGACACCATTCAATCCCTCCCGACAGAGGGCCATCCAGCATCTACTTTATACTAACCATACCAATAATATCCTGGAGTTGGAAGGAATCCCTAAAGGCTGCCCAATCTGACCTCTTTCTACCATAAAGGGAGACACTGTTCGATCCCTCCCGACAGAGGGCCACCCAGCCTCTGCTTAATACTAACCATACCAATAATATCCTGGAGTTGGAAGGGATCCCTAAAGGCCCCCCAATCTGACACCTTTCTACCATAAAGCGAGACACTGTTTGATCCCTCCCAACAGAGGGCCACCCAGCCTCTGCCTAATACTAACCATACCAATAATATCCTGGAGTTGGAAGGGATCCCTAAAGTCCGCCCAATCTGACCCCTTTCTACCATAAAGGGAGACACTGTTCAATCCCTCCCGACAGAGGGCCATCCAGCCTCGGCTTAATACTAATCATACTAATAATATCCTGGAGTTGGAAGGGATCCCTAAAGGCTGCCCAATCTGACCCCTTTCTACCATAAAGGGAGACACTGTTTGATTCCTCCCGACAGAGGGCCATCCACCCTCTGCCAAATACTAATCATACCTATAATATCCTGGAGTTGGAAGGGATCCCTAAAGGCCTCTCAATCTGACCCCTGTCTACCATAAAGGGAGACACAGTTTGATCCTTCCTGACAGAGGGTCACCCAGCCTGCCTAATACTAATCATACCAATAATATCTTGGGAGTTGGAAGGAATCCCTAAAGGCCACCCAGCCTGACCCCTCTCTGCCATAAAGGAAGACACCACCTGGCGGCCAAGCCAAGCACTGTCAATGAGCCTGGCCCATAGAGAGGGCGGCCTCTAGCGGCGGCGTGTGGCTTTCCAGCCTTTCCGGACCCGTTCCGTGAGGGGGAGGAGTCCGGCCCGGGTTTTCCGCCCTCGCTGGGAAGAGGCAGCAGCAGGCAGGCCTCATAGGGAGGTGTAGTTCGCCCGGGGAGAGAAGGGAAGGAGGAAGGAAGGATGGCGGAGCGCTTGTTCGAGGGGCAGGACCACGCGCGTGTGTACCAGAAATACCGCTTCCCGCCCCAAGAAGCCTTGCAAAAGGCCGTGTTTTCCTACCTGGACCGAAAGGTAAAGGTTGGCCGGGGTCGCGGTTGCCAGGCGGCGCTATCCTGCCTAGCAACACAGAGAGAGCAGCCAGGTGGGCTGAGAAGGAGGTCCTTCTCTAATATGGGAAGGTCATCCTCATAGAAGACCACTATAGGACTTCCAGCTCTAGGACTTTAATCATCATATTAATAATTAATATTTGTATAATGATAATAATAACAGTAATGTGTTGTCGAAAGCTTTCATGGCCGGAATCACTGGGTTGCTGTGAGTTTGTCCAGGCTGCCTGGCCATGTCCTAGAAGCATTCTCTCCTGACATTTCGCCCACATCTCTGGCTAAAGGCATCCTCAGAGGTTGAGAGTAGGCATGAGCAATCTATGGTTCGAAAGTACTTACAAAACTAGGGGGCGCTGGTGCTTTGCTTCCAAGTGTTGCTAAAGTTGGTGCATTGCTTCTAAAGTGTTGCTAAAGTTGGTGCTTTGTTTCTAAAGTGTTGCTAAAGTTGGTGCATTGCTTCTAAAGTGTTGCTAAAGTTGGTGCATTGCTTCTAAAGCGTTGCTAAAGTCGGTGCTTTGTTTCTAAATTGTTGCTAAAGTTGGTGCTTTGCTTCTAAAGTGTCGCTAAAGTTGGTGCTTTGCTTCTAAAGTGTCGCTAAAGTTGGTGCTTTGCTTCTAAGTGTCGCTAAAGTTGGTGCTTTTGCTTTGAAAGCGTTGCTAAAGTTGGTGCTTTGCTTCCAAAGTGTTGCTAAAGTTGGTTCTTTTGCTTCCAAAGTGTTGCTAAAGTTAGTGCTTTGCTTCCAAAGTGTTGCTAAAGTTGGTGCTTTGCTTCTAGTGTTGCTAAAGTTTGTTGCTTTGCTTCTAAAGTGTCGCTAAAGTTGGTGCTTTGCTTCTAAAGTGTTGCTGAAGTTGGTGCTTTGCTTCCAAAGTGTTGCTAAAGTTGGTGGATTGCTTCTAAAGTATCACTAAAGTTGGTGCTTTGCTTCTAAAGTGTTGCTGAAGTTGGTGCATTGCTTCTAAAGTGTTGCTAAAGTTGGTGCTTTGCTTCTAAAGCAGTGGTTCTCAACCTGGGCAACTCCCAGAAATCCCAGCCAGTTTACCAGCTGTTAGGATTTCTGGGAGTTGAAAGCCAAAAACATCTGGGGACTCCTGGTTGAGAACTACTGTTCTAAAGTGTCGCTAAAGTTGGTGCTTTGCTTCTAAAGTGTCACTAAAGTTGGTGCTTTGCTTCTAAAGTGTCGCTCAAGTTGGTGCTTTGTTTCTAAAGTGTCGCTCAAGTTGGTGCTTTGTTTCTAAAGTGTTGCTAAAGTTGGTGCTTTGCTTCTAAAGTGTCGCTAAAGTTGGTGCTTTGCTTCTAAAGTGTCGCTAAAGTTGGTGCTTTGCTTCTAAAGTGTCGCTAAAGTTGGTGCTTTGCTTCCAAAGCATTGCTAAAGTTGATGCTTTGCTTCTAAAGTGTTGCCAATGCTGGTGCATTACTTCTAAAATGTTGCTGAAGTTGGTGCAATGCTTCGAAAGTGTCGCTAAAGGTGCTTTGCTTCTAAAGTGTTGCTAAAGTTGGTGCTTTGAATTTAAAGTATTGCTAATATTGGTGCATTGGTTTTAAAGTGTTGCTAAAGTTGGTGCTTTGCTTCTAGAGTGTGGCTAAAGTTCTGGTGGTGAAAATTTCAGAACTCTAACAAAGTGTTCAAAATTTAATTACAAACAACAGTTCCTAATAGGTTCTGTCATAAAAATCTCAAATAAGGAAATAATAATTGAATTTTGGAAGTTTTGTTAGAGTTCTGAAATGTTCACCACCAGAACTTTAGCAACACTTTAGAAGCAAAATTATGAGGTCTGTTGTGAGGTTAGTTGTGTGGTCTGTTGGAAACGAGGCAAGATGGGTTTATCTATATCCCTGTGTAATGATGTCCAGGGTGGGAGAAAGAAAACTCTTGAATGCTTGAGGTAGCTGTGAATTTTTCAATTGGCCACCTTGATTTAGCATTGGATGGCCTGCAGTTTCAAGATCTGGCTGCTTCCTGCCTGGGGAAATCATAGAATCATAGAGTTGGAAGAGACTTAGTGGGACATCCATTCAAACCCATTCTGCCAAGAAGCAGGAAAATCACCTTCAAAGCACCCCACACAGATGGCCATCCAGCCTCTGCTTCAAAGCTTCCAAAGAAGGGGTCTCCACCGCAGAGAGTTCCACTGCTGAACAGGTCTCTCACACAGTCAGAAAGTTCTTCCTCATGTTCAGGTGGAATCTCCTTCATTGACTGTAGTTTGTAGCCATTGCGTCCTAGTCTCCAGGGCAGCAGAAGAAAGGAAGCCTGATCCCTTCTCATTTATACATTGCTATCATGTCTCCTCCCAGCCTTCTCTTCTGCAGACTAAATATGCCCAGCTCTTCAAGCCATTCCTCATAGGGATTGTTCTCCAGACCCTTGGCCTGCACTTTCAATGTCTGGGGGAATCATAGAATCCTAGAGTTGGAAGACATAGGACTGAAGGGGGTCAGACTGGATGGCCCTTGGGGTGTCTTCCAACTTTATGCTACTAATAATAATAGTTAATAATTGTTAATCATGGTTAATAATTGATAATTCCAGTGTCCTGCCTGGCTGGAGCGGAAGGGGGTGGGACTGGGTGGCCCCTAGGGGTCCCTCCCACTTCTTCCAGAATCCTCCAAGGAAAGCTTCTGAGTTGTTTTTGGCAGGGGAAGGGGACCCTGGGGTGGGACTGGGTGGCCTCTCTGGGGCCCCTTCCCCCGTTCGAGGGTTCCCCCAGGCTCCTCTGGTTCGACTCTTGCATTTTCTTTCCCTACCCAGGGGGGTGCCTTCGGCCTGGCGCTGGACGTGGGCTGTGGCTCCGGCCAAGGGACCCTCCTGCTGGCCCCACGCTTCCGAAAAGTAGTGGGGACGGACGTCAGCCCGGCCCAGGTCAAGGAGGCACAGCAGGCCCCACACCCGGACAACGTCTCCTACCAGTAAGTACCAAAGAAAGAGCTTGGTTCACACTTATCTCCAAGCTTAGACATGAGTCATAAGCTCATACTTCCAGGCTTATGTAGGAATATATACCACGCCTGGGCGCACTTCTGACTTCCAGGTGTTTTGGACTTCAACTCCCACAATTCCTAGCAACAGGTAGGCTCTAAGGGATTGTGGGAGTTGAAGTCCAAAATGCCAGAGTAGCGTTAGTAGCCTGCAGAATGCCTCAGCTCCTTTTACTCTCAGTGTGATAAAAACCCAAAAAATACGCATGAGTCTGTTGCTTTAAGTAGAAACAAAATTTTATTTATTTATTTACGACATTTATATGCTGCCCTTCTCACCCCGAATGGGACTCAGAGCGGCTTACAAGATATATATACATGCGATATATTATATTATTAGGATATTAGCGGGGTATAAACCCTAAACAATGTGTCCCTAAATGCACTTTACTAGTGATCTAGGATTGTCTGCTTGCTCCATCCCACTCCAAATACCTATCCTAGTTATATGTCACCTGGCCCAGCATTATTTTTAAATTTTTAATTACTACATTTGGCCCTGCCACAGGTTTTTAATGCGTCATGGTGTTATTGTTAATTTTTACTGCTTTGTTTATGATTTTATTTATTGTCTGTATTGTTGTTGTTGTTTTACTGATATATTTGGGCTCGGCCTCTTGTAAGCCGCACCGAGTCCTTCGGGAGATGGTAGCGGGGTATAAATAAAGGCTTATTATTATTATTAGTAATAGTAGTAGTAGCAGTAGTAGTACAATATCAGTATTATACATTACTATATTGTGCTATATTGTACTAATGGCGCTCCATGCAGTCATGCCGGGCACATGACCTTGGAGATGTCTACGGACAACGCTGGCTCTTCGGCTTAGAAATGGAGATGAGCCCCACACCCCAGAGGCAGACATGACTGGACTTAATGTCAGGGGACTACCTTTACCTTTACCTATATTGTACTATACCATTATATTGTAATATCATTTGTAATTTGCACCGGGATTGTGGCGCAGCTGGCTGAGTGTCAGCTGCATTAAGATCACTCTGACCAAAAGGTCATGAGTTCGAAGCCAGCCCGGGCTGGAGTGGGTGTCCAGCCATTGTGTAGCCCATTGTCGACCTTTGCAACCCGAAAGACAGTTGCTTCTGTCAAGTAGGAAAATAAGGTACCACCTTGTGTGGGAGGCTAAATTTAACTAATTTATGAGGCCATAAAGAAAGAAGACTCCGGGGAATGTGGAATGCGGAAGAACTTCATCGGTGTCGTTGATGGACGATGAAAAGCAGCAGCTCCCCGGCGGCCAGAAAAAAAGTTAAATAGCCTTTGTCTGTTAAATGT
Organism: Anolis sagrei ordinatus; assembly: GCF_025583915.1. Taxonomy (NCBI): domain Eukaryota; kingdom Metazoa; phylum Chordata; class Lepidosauria; order Squamata; family Anolidae; genus Anolis; species Anolis sagrei. Next base: position 9,919,418 of record NW_026844589.1, on the reverse strand, counting down.
TGTTTGTCAAACTGGCATTGAATGTTTGCCATATACGTATTTACTGTAATCCGCCCTGAGTCCCCTGCGGGGTGAGAAGGGCGGAATATAAGAACTGTAAATAAATAAATGTAATATAAAATATATAATTATAATATATTATTATTATTTGTATTATATTGTATAACATTATAATATTATAAATATTATATGTAAATACAATAAAAGGTAAAGGTTGTCCCCTGACATTAAGTCCAGTCATGTCTGACTCTGGGGGTTGGTGCTCATCTCCATTTCAAGCCGAAGATCCGGCGTTGTCCATAGACACCTGCAAGGTCATGTGGCCGGCATGACTGCATGGAGCGCCCTTACCTTACCTTACCTTAGTATTGATCTACTCACATTTGCATGTTTTCCAACTGCTAGGTTGGCAGAAGCCCTTCCTGCCGGAGCGGTACCTATTGATCTACTCACATTTGCATGTTTTCGAACTGCTAGGTTGGCAGAAGCTAGGGCTGACAGCGGAAGCTCACGCCGCTCCCCGGAATCGAACCTGTGACCTTTTGGTCAACAAGCTTAGCAGCTCAGCGCTTTAACACACTGCGCCACCGGGGGCTCCGTATATACAATATATTATATTATATTATTGACATAGCGCAGGAGACAAGGTGGAACTGTCCCCCGGCCCCCTCTCTCTTCACTCTGGCCCATTCAATTCTATTCAGTGTAGGTCAAAAACACAAAGCAAAACAGAAGAATTGTTCTCACCAATATACAACAAACAATATCTCCAGTGAGTCTTCTTCTTTTCACAACGATATGCAAACATATAGCAAAAGTATTACAGTCTCTCTACTTAGTTATCAGAAGAATGTCCTTATCTTGCCATGAACAAGCAGTTTCCTTGGCACTCCAAATGGCTTCAGGTTCAGGATGCTGCATAACCACTCCCAGCAACAGCTCAAAATGAGCCATCAAATGCAAAGCTCAAAGCTTGCAAAGTTAGTGCCTTGTTATATTCTGAAGCAGATAACACAGTTAATACTTGTGGTAGCTGTAATAGAAAGGGTTCTGCTCCTCCCTGTTACTTAGAAAAAGCCTGTTGTAAACCCCTAGTAGCAACACAAAACACCTGGAGGGAGGGCCGAAGTTGGCCGAGGCCTGGGGTATACGGTTTATTTATTTATTTGCTTACAGTATTTATATTCTGGAGGTTGCTCGATTTGGCCACAGGGAGGAGCTGTCGCTTCATCCACTATGACGCCGAACCTTTTCATCGTAGCATTTCTGGCATTTTTATGGTGTCATAAATTAACCTTTAAGCGGTCCCTAATTTCTCTATTCACAGCACAGCTTAGGTGAACAGTAAGCTGGGCTATTTAACAATCGGGAGCTCAATCCCGACTCGGGCTTCGAACATGTTACCTTTTGGTTGGCAGTGATTTATGTCATCTAGTGATTAACCAGCTGTGCTCCCAGCCCAGCCCTTGTTTTTGTGTCATGTTTCCAGGCTTGTCTATGAGTATACATGGTAGTTTTGACTCCTATTTCTAGACTTCTACATGAGTACAGAAGGCAATTTTGGGCTCCTATTTTCAGGCCTAGCCATGCATATAGAGGGGGCTGATTTGCGCGGTCCCCTCAATCGCAAGCCCCTTGGTCAATGGCTTGATCCCCCCCCCCTCTCCCCACCCTAGGGCCTGCCCGGCGGAAGAGCTCCCCTTTGCGGACGGGTCAGTGGACCTTCTCACCTCCTTCACAGCAGCGCATTGGTTCGACATACCGCGGTTCATGCGGGAGGCAGAGCGTGTCCTTGCGCCCTCCGGCTGCCTGGTCCTGACCACCAACACCCTCGACATGCGCCTGCATTTCCAGGACTGTGACCAGGAGCTCACCCAGATCTTCCAAGAGGTGGGTCCCAGTGCAGGATTGGGGAAGTTTCTTTGGGTGTGGGTGAACTACAACTCCCATCATCCCTATCATTGCCCCCAAACTACAACTCCCATCTTGCTGAGCCAACACACCCCGAGCTCCACCATTACTTATGTGTGCCATGTTTTTCTGGATGGGAGTGAACTACAAGTCCCATCAACCCCTGTCATCCTCCCCCTAAATACAACTCCCGTCATACTGGGCTAATACACACGCAGCACAAAAAAACTCCACCATGACTTATGTGTGCCAAGTTTCTCTAGGTGTGGGTGAACTACAACTCCCATCATCCCCTATCATTGCCCCCAAACTACAACTCCCATCTTGCTGGGCCAGCACACCCCCAAACTCCGCCATTACTTATGTGTGCCAAGTTTCTCTGGATGTGGGTGAACTATAACTCCTATCATCCCCTATCATTGCCCCCAAATGACAGCTCCCATCTTGCTGGGCCAACACACTCCCAAGCTCCGCCATTACTTATGTGTGCCAAATTTTTCTGGATGTGGGTGAACTGCAACTCCCATCAACCCCTGTCATCCCCCCCTCCCAAATACAACTCCCATCATACTGGGCTAATACACACACAGCACAAAAAACTCCACCATGACTTATGTGTGCCAGGTTTCTCTAGGTGTGGGTGAACTACAACTCCCATCATCCCTATCATTGCCCCCAAACTACAACTCCCATCTTGCTGGGCCAACACACCCCCGAGCTCCACCATTACTTATGTGTGCCAAGTTTCTCTGGATGTGGGTGAACTACAACTCCCATCATCCCTATCATTGCCCCAAAACTACAATTCCCATCTTGCTGGGCCAGCACACCCCCAAACTCCGCCATTACTTATGTGTGCCAAGTTTCTCTGGATGTGAGTGAACTACAACTCCCATCATCGCCTATCATTGCCCCCAAACTACAACTCCTATCTTGCTGGGCCAACACACCCCCAAGCTCCGCCATTACTTATGTATGGCAAGTTTTTCTGGATGTGGGTGAACCACAACTCCCATCATCCCCTGGCATCCCCCCCCAAATACAACTCCCATCATACTGGGCTAATACACACATAGCACAAAAAAACTCCACCATGACTTATGTGTGCCAAGTTTCTCTAGGTGTGGGTGAACTACAACTCCCATCATCCTTCATCATTGCCCCCAGCTAAGACTCCTGTCATGTTGGGCACCCTCCCAAACTCCACCATTACTCTAATTGTGCTCCGATTGTGGGAGGAACTACACAACGCACACCTTGCTGCTAAACTACAACTCCGATCGTCCTCTGCCACGGCTCCCCAGAGCACACTGGCACTTAGGTGGTAGTCAGGGTGGATCTGTGTGCGCCAAGGTCCGCCGCATGCCTTCTTGCTCTCTCTCCCTCCCAGTTCCGGGACCGGCTCAATCCCTACATCAGCGACAAAGTCCGCCTGGTGGCCAGCGACTACAAGGAGATCTTTGAGGCCGTGCCCTTCCGGGACAAAGAGCGGTGAGACAACGCAGCAAGCACTTCGGCATTTCCCCCAGATTAGAATCTGCCGCTTGCGCCCCAAAACTTGCCCTGGGCTTCCCCTCCCTCCCTCCCTCTCCCCCCTTCTCTTCCATTCTTTTCTTTCCACCCCTTCTTTCTTCCTTTCCTCTCCCTTCCCTTCCTTCTCTTTTCCTATTTCCTTCTGTGATGGTCATGTTCATTTCTACCCCACTTTTTCTCTCCAGAAGAAAACTCCAAAGAGGCTATGTATCCATTATTAGTATTACATGTATTGTTATTAGTGGTAGGATTAGTATTATATAGTATTATTTGAAACACAACAAGATGAGTCCACAGCAAACAAGATCACTCTACTGGCTGTTGTATTGGATCACACATCGGACACTTCCCAAGTGTCTAGGACGGTGTGATGTATCGGCGAATAATGCGTGCAGATCCCAGTAAGGTGTCCTTTTGCAGCTGGCAGATGGTATTTTAGTTTTGTCAGTGCCAATTTATTTTCTTCTTCCTTTTTTCTTCTTCTTCTTCTTTTCTTCTTCTTTCTTAATTATTATTAATTTATTCTTATTATTCTGTTTTTTATTTATAACCTGCTGTCCTCATATTGTTCCTTCCATTCTGCCTTTCTCCTTCCTTCCTTCCCTTCTTCCTTTCCTTCCTTCCTTCCTTCCTTCCTTCCTCTTCTTTCCTTTTTTTTCTTCCCTTCTTTTTCCTTCCTTCCTTCTTTCCTTCCTTCTTCTTTCTTTTTTCCTTCCTTTCTCCCTCCTTCCCCTTTTTTTCCCTTCCTTTTCTCTTCCTTTTTTTCCTTCCCTTCCTTCCTCCCTTTTTCTTTTCCTTCCTCTTTCCTTTTCCTTCCTCCCTCTTTTCCTTCTTTTCTCCTCCCTTTTTTTTTCCTTCCTCTCTTTCCTTTTTTCCTTTCCTTCTTTCCCTTCCTTCCTTCCTTCCTTCCTTCTTTTCCTTCCCCCCCTCCCCTCCCTTTCCTTTCCCTCCCTCCCTCCCTTTTTTTCCTTCCTTCCTCTTTCTTTTTCCTCCTCCTTTCCTCCCTCCCTCCCCTCCCTTTCTTCCCTTCCTTTCCTTCCTCCCTTTTTTTCTTTCCTTCCCTCTTCCTTTTTCCTCCCTCCCTTTCTTTCCTTCTTTCCCCTTCCCTCCCTTTTTTCCTTCCTTCCTCTCCTTCCTTTTCCTTTTCCCTTCCTTCTTTCCCTCTCCTTCTTTTCCTTCCTTCCTCCCTTCCTCCTTCCTCCTTTCCTCCCCCCTCCCTTTTTTTCCCTTCCTTCCTCTATTCTTTTTCCTGCCTTCCTTCTCCCTCCCTCCCTTTCCTTTCTTCCTTCCTCCTTTTCCTCCCTCCTTCTTTCCTTCCTTCTTTCTTTCCTTCCTTTCTTCTTTCATTCTTTCCTTCCTTCCTTTTTCCTTTCCTTTTTTTTTCTTTCCTTCTTTCCTCCCTCCTACCCTTCTTTTCTTCCTTCTTCCCTCTCTTCCTTTTTCCTTCCTTCCTTCCTTCCTCCTTCCTTCCCTCCCTTCTTTCTTCCTCTTTCCTCCCTCCCTTCCTCCCTTCTTTCCTTCCTTCCTTCTTTCCTTCTTCCCTTCTTTCCTTTCTTTCCTTCCTTCCCAGTCCATTCATTGGAAAATGTGTATATTTTTAATTAGGTTGGTTTTAATGCGGCTGTTTATTTACTGATATGTATATGTATATATGGCATTGAATTTTGCCTGCGTGAGGCCTCCCTTTGGGGTGAGAAGAGCAGGGTACAAGTGTGCTCAATACATAAACAAACAAATCCACAGGAAAAGCCAGAGCCAAGTCTGCTCTAGCACAATGACCCTCCCGCAAAGGCAAAGTTTGAGAATCTAAGACACTTTCCTGCTGTTGTTGGGACAGAACCAATTCGGAACCGAGACTGACAACTCAGGAGCCCAAGCACAGTGCACCGCGTTGCCCGCCCCGGCTGTCCTGACCCTCCCCGTCCTGTCTTCCAGGGTCACCGACATCGTGGACAAGGTGCCCATGACCGTGGCGGAGCTGGTGGGCTACGTCCAGTCCTTCTCCATGTTCCAGTTGTACCTGAAAGCCCACCCGGAGGATGCCCGCTCTCAGGTGCAACGCCTCCAGGACAGGTGAGCGCCCACTTTCCCCACTCAGCCCTTCCACTCAGGGTGGGAGATGTTTTCCAGGTTTATGTGTTTCAAAGGAGGCCCCATTGAGGAGAATGGGCGAGGCTTGCTTCCTGCTGCGATGGGCACTTACGATTAGTATTATTATTATTGGGTGCCCTGGGTGGCGCAGTGGGTTAAACTGCTGAGCTGCTGAACTTGCTAACAGCAAGGTCGCAGGTTCAAATCCGGGGAGTGGCATGAGCTCCTGTTGTTTAGCCCCAGCTTCTGCCAATCTAGCAGTTTGAAAACATGCAAGTGTGAGTAGATCAATAGGTACCGCTCCAGTGGGAAGGTAAGGATGCTCCATGCAGTCCTGCCAGTGGCCACGTGTCCTTGGAGGTGTCTATGGACAACACCAGCTCTTTGAGATTATGAGCACCAGAGTCCCAGAATCGGACACGACTAGACTTAATGTCAAGGAGAAACCTTTACCAATAATAATAATAATAATACTTTATTTATACCGCGCCACCATCTCCCCAAAGGGGACTCGGAGCAGCTTATATGAGGCCAAGCCCAGCGATACGTTACAGCAACATAAAATATAAACAACAAAATAACATCACAATAAAATAAATAAACCAATCAAGTAAAATAAACAGTACAAAATAACATAATGGAAAATAAAACACAGTGGGCGGGCCAAATGCATGACATAGCCTTTACCTTTATTATTATTATTATTATTATTATTATTATTATTATTATTATTATTATTAATAGACTGGGTGGCCCTCCTTTGGGAGGGAACAGATGGTGTCTTCCTTAGAGGCAGAAAGGGGTCAGACTGGGTGGCCTTTGAGAATCCTTCCAACTCCAGGATATACCAATATACCAATAATACCAATGGATGTACCAATAATACCAATATATTGGTATTATTAGTATTAAGGAGAGGCTGGATGGCCCTCTGTCGGGAGGGATCGGGTGGTGTCTTCCTTATAGGCAGAAAGGGGTCAGACTGGGTGGCCTTTAGGAATCCCTTCCAACTCCAGAATGGTATTATTAGTATTAAGCAGAGGTTAGATGGCCCTCTGTTGGGAGGCATCGAGTGGTGTCTTCCTTTATAGCAGTGATAGATCTATCATATATAGTTATCTCAGTCATATCTACCTGTCCATCTATCATCCCTTTCTCTCTTATTAATCTCTGTGGACATCTAACTACGTCTGGATGGCCCTCTGCCAGAAGGGATCAGATGGTTACTCTCTGTATGACAGAAAGGGGGTCAGACTGGATGGCCTTTGGGGTCCCTTCCAGCTCTAGGATATTATTATTATTAAGCAGGGGCTGGGTGGCCATCCACCGGGAGGGATTGGATGGTGTCTTCCTTTATGGCAGTGCTAGGTCTCATACATAGTTCTCTCAAGCATATCTGTCTGTCTGCCTGTCTATCTATCTATCTATCTATCTATCTATCTATCTATCTATCTATCATCGCTTTCTCTCAATCAGATCTATCACTGTATGGCCCTCTGTCGGGAGGGGTCGGGTAGTGTCTTCCTTTAGGGCAGAAAGGCATCAGACTCCCTTCCAAATCGAGGATATTATTATTATTATTATTATTATTAGAAACACAACAAGATGAGTCCACAGCAAACACTCTGCTGGCTGTTATGTTGATGTTGTTATTTGAAACACAAAAAGATTAGTACATAGCAAACAAGGTCACTCTGCTGGCTGTTGTATTGGATCACATGTCGGACACTTCCCAAGTGTCTAGGACTGTGTGATGTATCAGTGAATAATGTGTGCCGATCCGAGTTGGGTGGCTTTTTGCAGCTGACAGGTAGGAATTTTGTCAGCGCCGATTGTGTTTAAGTGCAGGCCAAGGTCTTTAGACACTGCACCCAATGTGCCGATTACCACTGGGACCACCTTGACTGGCTTGTGCCAGAGTCTTTGCACAATAATCAAATGGTAGTGATATATCTATCATATATAGTTCGCTCAGTCATATTATCTCTTTTTCTCTCAATCATCTAACTATGTTTGGATGGCCCTCTGCCAGGAGGGATCAGATGGTGTCTCTCTGTATAGCAGAAAGGGGGTCAGACTGGGTGGCCTTTGGGGATCCCTTCCAACTCCAGGATATTATTGGTATTATTAGTATTAGTATTAGTATTATTGGTATTAAGGAGAGGCTGGATGGCCCTCTGTTGGGAGGGATCAGATGGTGCCGTCCTTTAGGGAAGAAAGGGGTCAGACTGGGCGGGATTTGGGGATTGTTTTTTGTTTATGTGATTTATTGGATTTGTATTTTATTGATTGTTTATTGATGTTGTGTTTATTGATGTTTTG
>NW_026844589.1:9832119-9901883 GCF_025583915.1 Anolis sagrei ordinatus | reverse complement strand
CCACAACACCCGGCCCAGGCCGCCCCCGCACACCGCCGTCTGGCTCCGCCATCGGTGAGGAAGGGGAAGAAAGGAAGGAAGCGGGAGAGGGAAGGAAGGACGGAAATTAGGGAAGGGAAGGGAAGGAAGGAGAGGAGGAAGGAGAAAGGAAGGAAGGAGAAAGGAGGGAAGGAAGGAAATAGGGGAAATGTATGAAGGGAGGGAAGGAAAGAAAACGAAGGGAAAGGAAGGAAGGAGGGGAAGAAAAAAAGGAGGGAAGGAAAGAAATAGGGGAAATGTATAAAGGGAGGGAAGGAAGGAGATTAAATGAAGGGAAAGGGAGGAAGGAGGGGAAGAAAGAAAAAGGAGGGAAGGAAAGAAATAGGGGAAATGTAAGAAGGGAAGAAAACAAAGGGAAAGAAAAGAAGGAGGGAAAGAAAGGAGGGAAAGGAAAGAAATAGAGGAAATATATGAAGGGAAAAAAGGAAAGAACGGAGGGCAAGAAAGAAAAAGGAGAGAAGGAAATAGGGAAATGTATGAAGGGAAGGAAGGAAAGAAAACGAAGGGAAAGGAAGGAAGGAGGGGAAGAAAGAAAAAGGAGGGAAGGAAGGAAATAGGGGAAATGTATGAAGAGAGGGAAGGAAGGAAAGAAAACGAAGGGAAAGGAAGGAAGGAGGGGAAGAAAAAAAGGAGGGAAGGAAAGAAATAGGGGAAATGTATGAAGGGAAAGAAGGGAAGAAAACAAAGGGAAAGGAAGGAGGGAAAGAAAGGAGGGAAAGAAATAAATAGAGGAAATATATGAAGAGAAGGAAGGAAAGAAAGGAGGGGAAGAAAGAAAAAGGAGGGAAGGAAATAGGGAAATGTATGAAGGGAAGGAAGGAAGGAAAGAATATGATGGGAAAGGAAGGAAGGAGGGGAAGAAAGAAAAAGGAGGGAAAGGAAGGAAATAGGAGAAATGTATGAAGGGAGGGAAGGAAGGAAAGAAAACAAAGGGGAAGGAAGAAAGGAGGGGAAGGAAGAAAAAGGAGAGAAGGAAAGAAATAGGGGAAATGTATGAAGGGAAATTAAGGAAGAAAATGAAGGGAAACAAAGGAAGGAAGGAAAGAAAGAAAAAGGAGGGAAGGAAAGAGAGGAAATATATGAAGGGAAGGAAGAGAAGAAAGGGGAAGAAAGAAAAAAAGGTCCTTCCCATGAGCCTGGAGGACTTTTGAGGGACATTGTTTGCTTCTCATGAGCATGGAGGACTTCTTATGTACATTAGGTTTTTCCCATGAGCATGAAGGACTTCATGAAGGACTTTGTCGGTGCTGCTGCAAAGTGCTGGTAGCAAAGACAGAGCGGGAGCCACTCCAGCGCAGAACTCGGGAGTCGGAGCGGGACTTGCCCACGCTCTGGAGCTCTATCTCTCTCTCTCAAGCCTGGAGGACTTTTGAGGGACATTGTTTACTTCTCATGAGCATGGAGGACTTCTTATGTACATTGGGTTTTTCCCATGAGCATGAAGGACTTCTTACAAGCATTGGATCCTTCCCATGAGCATGGAAGACTTTTAAGGGACATTGTTTACTTCTCATGAGCATGGAGGACTTCTTATGTACATTGGGTTTTTCCCATGAGCATGAAGGACTTCTTACAAGCATTGGGTCCTTCCCATGAGCATGGAAGACTTTTGAGGGACATTGTTTACTTCTCATGAGCATGGAGGACTTCTTATGTTCATTGGGTTTTTCCCATGAGCATGAAGGACTTCTTACAAGCATTGGGTCCTTCCCATGAGCATGGAAGACTTTTGAGGGACATTGTTTACTTCTCATGAGCATGGAGGACTTCTTATGTTCATTGGGTTTTTCCCATGAGCATGAAGGACTTCTTACAAGCATTGGGTCCTTCCCATGAGCATGGAAGACTTTTGAGGGACATTGTTTACTTCTCATGAGCATGGAGGACTTCTTATGTTTATTGGGTTTTTCCCATGAGCATGAAGGACTTCTCATGAGCATGGAGGACTTCTAATGTATATTGGGTTTTTCCCATGAGCATGAAGGACTTCTTACAAGCATTGGATCCTCCCCATAAGCATGGAAGACTTTTGAGGGACATTGTTTACTTCTCATGAGCATGGAGGACTCCTTATGTTCATTGGGTTTTTCCCATGAGCATGAAGGACTTCTTACAAGCATTGGGTCCTTCCCATGAGCATGGAAGACTTTTGAGGGACATTGTTTACTTCTCATGAGCATGGAGGACTTCTTATGTTCATTGGGTTTTTCCCATGAGCATGAAGGACTTCTTACAAGCATTGGGTCCTTCCCATGAGCATGGAAGACTTTTGAGGGACATTGTTTACTTCTCATGAGCATGGAGGACTTCTTATGTTTATTGGGTTTTTCCCATGAGCATGAAGGACTTCTTATGTATATTGGGTTTTTCCCATGAGCATGAAGGACTTCTTACAAGCATTGGATCCTCCCCATGAGCATGGAAGACTTTTGAGGGACATTGTTTACTTCTCATGAGCATGGAGGACTCCTTATGTTCATTGGGTTTTTCCCATGAGCATGAAGGACTTCTTACAAGCATTGGGTCCTTCCCATGAGCATGGAAGACTTTTGAGGGACATTGTTTACTTCTCATGAGCATGGAGGACTTCTTATGTTTATTGGGTTTTTCCCATGAGCATGAAGGACTTCTCATGAGCATGGAGGACTTCTTATGTATATTGGGTTTTTCCCATGAGCATGAAGGACTTCTTACAAGCATTGGATCCTCCCCATGAGCATGGAAGACTTTTGAGGGACATTGTTTACTTCTCATGAGCATGGAGGACTTCTTATGTACATTGGGTTTTTCCCATGAGCATGAAGGACTTCTTACAAGCATTGGATCCTTCCCATGAGCATGGAAGACTTTTAAGGGACATTGTTTACTTCTCATGAGCATGGAGGACTTCTTATGTACATTGGGTTTTTCCCATGAGCATGAAGGACTTCTTACAAGCATTGGATCCTTCCCATGAGCATGGAAGACTTTTAAGGGACATTGTTTACTTCTCATGAGCATGGAGGACTTCTTATGTACATTGGGTTTTTCCCATGAGCATGAAGGACTTCTTACAAGCATTGGGTCCTTCCCATGAGCATGGAAGACTTTTGAGGGACATTGTTTACTTCTCATGAGCATGGAGGACTCCTTATGTTCATTGGGTTTTTCCCATGAGCATGAAGGACTTCTTACAAGCATTGGGTCCTTCCCATGAGCATGGAAGACTTTTGAGGGACATTGTTTACTTCTCATGAGCATGGAGGACTTCTTATGTTTATTGGGTTTTTCCCATGAGCATGAAGGACTTCTTACAAGCATTGGATCCTCCCCATGAGCATGGAAGACTTTTGAGGGACATTGTTTACTTCCTAGGAGCATGGAGGACTTCTTATGTACATTAGGTTTTTCCCATGAGGATGAAGGACTTCTTACAAGCAGTGGATCCTTCCCATGAGCATGGAATACTTTTGAGGGACATTGTTTACTTCTCATGAATGTGGAGGATTTCTTATGTTCATTGGGTTTTTCCCATGAGCATGAAGGACTTCTTATCTACACCGGATCCTTCTCAGGAGCATGAAGGACTTTTTTTCTGCATTGGGTCCTTCTCATAACCATGAAGGATTTCTGAGTCACATTGGAAACACCCAAAGATATCAGTGCCCATTGCACATTAAGTTCGTGGAGCATCATTCACTCTACCAGCCTGCATTGATCAACTGATATCTGTATGTTATCGCATCATGTCAGCCCCTGGTAAATATGAACATGCAAAAGTACTTTCAGTAATGAAGATGGAAGTCCCATGCGCTTGTTTTCTCATCAGATGGTTTGTCAAAAGGAAGCTCCTTTGTTAGACACAGTCCTGACATTTGAACTCAAGTGTTGTCCTAATGCTAACCTCAAGAATCTCACTCAGCAGTGTCATTGCTTCTGACTTCATCCTTTCTTCTCTCGAAAGCTTGAAATCCTACTAGGAAGGAGCAAGTTGAGTTGCATCTGCCTGTGCAAAATAGTTCTGAGTAAACCTCTTGCAGGATTACCTCAGTCTTGGTCAATGCTGGTTCCGTATTTGTGTTGCAATTTTTTCCCTGTGCACGTACACAAGAGAAGGCTCCTTGCATACATAACGTTCAGCAATGTTAGCATCTTGAGAAGGATTAGAAGCAGAATAACAAGAACACATAGATATATGCAAGACCTGTACAACCGATCAGTAGTTTCATATGATGCAAGCATCTTAGGTGGAATAATAATTAATAATAATAATAATAATAATAATCTTTATTTATACCCTGCCACCATCTCTCCGATGGGGACTCAGAGTAGCTTACATGAGGCAAGCCCGAACAACAAATTACAACAGAGTAAAACCGAAAATGCAAACCGAAAACGCGAACAATAAACAACAACATCATAATTACATAAAACATGTGAATACATCTATATATATAAAATGGGAAAGGGCGTTCAACGGGACAGCAAAATGCGAAAAAACCCCGACGAAAACTCACCAAATTTGCCGTGCACATACCTCAACCCACAAGGTATGCACAACACTCATCAAAATTCCAAACAACATTTCAACAAACTCACAATTACGAAAACCAACTGAGCATGCGCAGTGACCAGGGGAGGAAGTACACACGCAATGCACTCTGGGAACTGTAGTTCTAGAACACGGTCTACCCGCTGAGGCTGAAGGCCCGGTCTGGGAGTTGGAGCTCGGCTGGGTGTGCTCGCTGGGGGCCAGGATGCTGCGCGACCTGCGGAGGCTGCCCGGGAGGCCCCCGCTGCGCGCCTTCCTGGCCCGGCCGGGAGAGGCCGCGGCCCGGCTCCGCCAAGGACAGCCCATCGGCCACGGCGACACCCAGCTCAGGCTGCCCCCGCACACCGCCGTCTGGCTCCGCCATCGGTGAGGAAGGGGAAGAAAGGAAGGAAGCGGGAGAGGGAAGGAAGGACGGAAATTAGGGAAGGGAAGGGAAGGAAGGAGAGGAAGGAAGGAGAAGTTGAGAAGGTATATGAAACAAGAAAGGAAAGGAAGAAAAGAAAGAAGAAAGGGAGAGAAGGAGGATGGGAAAGAAGGGAGAAAGGAAGGAAGGAAGGAAGGAAGGAAGGAGAAAGGAGGGAAGGGAAGGTGTATGAAGGAAGTAAGGAAGGAGAAGTTGAGAAAGGTATATGAAACAAGAAAGGAAGAAAAGGAAGAAGAAAGGGAGAGAAGGAGGATGTGAAAGAAGGGAGAAAGGAAGGAAGGAGAAAGGAGGGAAGGAAGGAAGGAAGGAAGGAAGGAGAAAGGAGGGAAGGGAAGGTGTATGAAGGAAGTAAGGAAAGAGAAGAGAGGATAAGAAGGAAAGAAGGAGAAAGGAAGGAAGGAGGAGGAAGAAAGATAGAAAAAAGAAGAAGGGAAGGGGAAGAAGAAGAGGAAGGAAGGAGGAATTGGGGAAGGGGAAGAGAGGAAAAAAGCGAAGGAAGAAGAGAAAGGGAGGGAAGAAAAGAAAGAAAGAAAAGGAAGTCTGGAAGTCAAGAGCGAAGGAAGAAAGAGATAGAGAGGGAAGAAAGGAGAGAAAGAGGAAGGAAAATAAAAAGGGAGGAGGAAGGAAAGAGGAAGAGAAGGAAAGAAAAAAGGGAAGGGAGGAAAGACGGCACAAAGGAAGAAGAGAAAGGAAAGAAGGGAGAAAGGAAGAAAGGAAGTAAACAGGTAGAGAAGGAAGAAAGGAAAGAAGAAAAGGAAATGAAGGAAGGAGTGAAAGAGGGAGAGAAGGTTGGCCACAGCAACGCGTGGCGGGTAAAGCTAGTAACAATATAAAATTACAATAAGCACAAACACAGTGACAATGGGCGGACTACATGTAATGATTAAAATAAAAACTAATTAAAAACAAATTAAAATAAATTAAATGGCTTTAATATCCCCCCCCCCCCCCCAAATAATAATGTTTTAAGTAAGTTGACAATTTTGTATTGGGCTATTAGTCTAGCTTGTTGTCAACCAGCCCAAAAAATAGTTGCATCTGACAAGTAGGAAATTTAGGTGCTGCTTTATGCAGGGAGGCTAATTTAACTAATTTGCAACACCATAAAACCTTCCAGCAGCATGCAGAAGAATGAGGAAGTACTCCATCAAAGGATAGTGAAGCAGGAGCAGACCTTTTTGTGGCTTCTGTTTCCCACTGAGAAAGGCCACAAAAAGATCGAGGGACCTTCCAAAGGGAGAGCAATGTATGGACTTTGACTATCATGTTAAATTGGAGGAGGAGTGACATTCATGCTCTCGTCCTGTTCCTATTTTCTCTTCTTTTGAGTATATACACTTAAACTACAGCCTCTATTTTAATCCCCAGTTCAAGATTATCTTGGAGCTCGTGTCTCCCTGGTTACTTTATGGGTGTGTTTTGTTTTCTTTGTTTAGTTCATCTAAAACCCCATCGTGTTCAGTGTTTCCTGTTCACAGTTTCCACAGCTAACATTGGCTTCATTACGACATCAGGTCATGCAATGTGGGAAACTGAACTCCAGAAGTGATTGAACAACTAAACGGTCTCTTCTTACTCATCCCTATCCCTGGAAAGTGGGTCATTGCCACTAGATTGGAAAGTCATTTGTTGCGTTAGGTCATTGCTTTAGTTAGTGTGATGTGATGCTGTGTTTTGCAGCGGTAAAATGTTAGGAGGATTGCAATGGTCCCAACAAATCTTCCAGGATTGCACTTTTTTCACCAGCTTTTAAAATAGGATGTTGTTGTTTTGTGGTTTCCGGGCTATGTGTCCAATATGTCCTATCAGAATTTGCTCCTTTTTTGTTTCACTGGCGTCTGTGGCTACTGACTTTGGAGGATCTGATGACCTCCTTTAAAGATTTCAGCAGGGATCCCATCAGGTCCGCTGGCTTTGTACAAGATGCTCCACAATGGGAGGAAAGAAGATAAGCAGCACAAGGAAGCCTTGAACTGGAACAGGATCGAGCAAGTGTAATTAAAGAGATAGCAATATATCCACATTTATTTATCGTGTCAGGAGCAAGCCAAACAGTTGTATTGCATTTTTAACAAACAAACAAACAAACCATAAAGTTTGCAAGCTTGGTAGTTGATTAAATGTCATTTGATCAGTAGCTGGCCACTTGGAGTGCCTCTGGTGTTACTATAAGAAGGTCCTCCATTGTGCATGTAGCAGGGCTCGGGTTGCATCGCAGCAGATGGTCTGTAGTTTGCTCTTCTCCACACTCGCATGTCGTGGATTCCACTTTGTAGCCCCATTTCTTAAGGTTAGCTCTGCATCTCGTGGTACCAGAGCACCTTCCAAGTCGCCCAGTTTTCTGTGTGCCCAGTGGGGAGTCTCTCATTTGGTATCAGCCATTGATTGAGGTTTTGGGTTTGAGCCTGCCACTTTTGGACTCTCGCTTGCTGGGGTGTTCTAGCAAGCGTCTCTGTAGATCTTAGAAAACTATTTCTTGATTTATCCATAACAACATAGGAGGAGATCTTGAGACCACAGATTTAAGAAGAAAATAACCATACATCAAAAGATTATTTGTAAATTTACACAACCTGAAGAAGGATCCCCCGAAATAAGAACATTGTACCCAGGATTACTTTTTGTCGTGTTATGTATATATACCAGACATTTGGACTTTTCTCCTTTTGATACTTATGTAGGAGTTACAGTACAATATAATAATAGTTAGTATCCAGTTGTGACTATAAAGAAAGACAACAAATTGTTTTTGAATTGTCTATTTTTATTGATATTGTTTTTTGTTATGTTGCAATATAGATAACTGTGCCTAATTGCTAGAACACACTGGAGATTGTAAACTGGATCGGGGTATAGGGTTGCTACCTGTGTTGGACAGTAATGCACTCCCCCTGAAGACATAGGTCCACAGTTTGGGGGTCCTCCTGGATTCATCACTTACGCTTGAGGCTCAGGCATCGGCGGTGGCCGGGAGGGCCTTTGCACAATTAAGACTCGTGTGCCAACTGCGACCGTACCTCGTGAAGGCGGATCTGGCCAGGGTGGTCCATGCCTTAGTCACCTCCAGATTTGACTACTGTAATGCGCTCTACGTGGGGCTGCCCTTGAAAACGGCTTGGAAATTCCAGATGGTCCAACGGGTGGCAGCCAGGTTGTTAACCGGGGCTCCTTATAGTGAGCGGTCAACCCTCCTGTTTAAGGAGCTCCACTGGCTGCCATTCATTTTCCGGACCCAATTCAGGGTGAAGGTTCTCACCTACAAAGCCCTGAACGGTTTGGGACCTGCCTATCTGCGCGACCGCATCTCTATACGAACCCACGTCACATGCAACTCCTGGAACAATTCCATCAGCGCTGCCTCCGGAAAATTCTGCAAATCTCCTGGGAAGACAAGCGGACAAACGTCAGTGTGCTGGAAGAAGCAAAGACCACCAGTATTGAAGCGATGGTCCTCCAACATCAACTCCGCTGGGCCAGCCACGTTGTCCAGATGCCTGACTGATATCGAGCTGCTTTTAGCGGGGTCTCCTTGAGAGAGAGAGAAACCCGAGGACCGCGCCTAAAGGGCTCTGGGTCCCTTGGTGAGGCCAGCGAGAGCCAATCCAAAGAGTAAAAATATTATAAATAATAATGCCTCATCCAAGTGGAAGAAGTTCCTTTTCAGCAATCGAGGTTTATTGTGATTCAGCTGAGATCAGATGCATTACAGGAATCATTCCACTGTAAGCATGGTTTTACAGAATTTCCAAGCATTTTTATAGTACACAGGCAAAGGAAAACAGTTTCAAAAATCCCGCCCGCCCTCTGTCAGCCGGCTTCGTGCTGATTGGCTGGCCGCGGAACAGCTGGGAGGAGGCTTGGCAGCATGCCTCGCCTCTGGGCCAATCAGCGGGCTCCGCTGCCTCTGGGAGGCCAATCAGTGCCTTCCTAGCGCCTCTGAAGATGGACCAATCGGCAGCCAGGAGGTGGGACGAAGCTTGACAAAGACTGAGGAAATGACAGCCTTAAGGGGAATGTGAGGCTTTTGTCCTCACCTGGCGGGGTGTCTGATAGGGGAACAATAAGTTTCCTGGTCTGTGATGGGATTTGGGAGGAAGTATGAAAAGAAGCTTTCGGTGGCATTTGGACCTCAAAAGGGGGATCAACAAAATACCTAAAAATGAGCCAAACAGTCTGTTCTTCCTAAGTTTCTGTTGACCCTCCTCTCATCTTACTGTCTGCTCTGAAAGTAAGTTTGAGAAGGAATCAATCACGGGCCCATGCAAATGTAAATATGGACCGTTTCGGGAGGACAAAGGATTTCCTCCCTGTTACAGTAATCCTCGGGTCACATTCTTTTTGGGGCAAAGGGTCAGAGAGGAGAAGCAGGGAGGGGGACCAGAGTACATTTCATACAATATTCCATTACATAGATTTCGTATATCTTACATTTCATGAGACAATCCCACCCCCCATCCCCAGCAAAAGTTTATTACAATATTGGATCTTTATTATAACGCAAACTGGAGATCTCATAGTCCTTTGGCAAAGGTGCGTGGAAACTGAGGCTGCTTGCAGTTCATGAAGCAGAGAGTCAATAAGAAAAAGGCAGAAGCCCAGTGATGGGCGCTGGGTTGGGTAGTAGCAGAGTCCATAGTCCAGTGCATAAAGCAGAGAGTTCACAAAGAGGAAACAGGAACCCAGTTATGTGCGCTGGGTCAGGAAGCAGCAGAATCCATTGTCCGGCCCATTGGCGAACTATAAATACTTGGGAGGGGGAGAAGGAGACGCTCGGCATCAAGGATCTTGACTATTTCGCAAAAGTGGTAGAGACACAAAACAACCTCCGCATATTGGTGGCAGGAAAAGATATTTAAAGAGTGGTGCCTCAAGCCAAACCTAAAAACTCCGCATAAGACCACTGAGAACTGGGAACCCTGGGTCCTCGAGCGCCGATTCTATCTCTGTTGGGAGGTTCAGACATGTTGACTCAGCAGGTTCTGGCATAATTCGAGTGTGACAGTTCGCATCGACGTGCGATGGGTTTCTAGAACTAGATCAGAACATAACGTCCAGGAAGGAAGGCTGGCGTCAGAGTGCTCCAAACCCCGAACCATATGACCCGCGCCTTCCCTCGTCACACCTCGGAAACGCAATGCCCTACGTGGATACATTGGTCTCTTCCATTTCTTCCCTTTTTTGCTAGTGAAGAAGACTCCTACAATGTGGTGACCTGCACATGCGAAACCCATAATGGAACATCTTACTCGTCGCAACGAGGGATCGAGCCTAAGTAAGTAAGCTAAGGAAAAATAAAAATCTTTAAATTATTGTGTATTTAATTTAATTTTATTATTATTGGCCATACAGCTTGGAAACCACACAACACATCAGTGATTCTGGCTGTGAAAGCTTTCGACAACCCAGCTTTTTAAATGGCCCCGTTTAACTCTTCTCTCCACTTTCCCCATAAGGCTTTATCTTGCTGCAGATCGGGTTCATAATGCCAAAGTTTGCATTCAGTGGACTCAGCAGAGGCCACCTTGACCACACGTGGAGGCTTCCTGGGTGCTCACCTGGGTGCTGGTCAAGAACATATGGGTCTCAAAGGTGGATCCCATGAATAAGGTTGTGCGAAAGAGATCCTGGGCCTCTGAGGCAACAGCCAGGTGGCCTCCTTTGCTCTGGACACGTTCGCCGGGCGCAGAATCAAAACGAGAGAAAGAAGAGGAAGTAACTTCAGAAGTGAAAGAAGAGAATGCGTGGAAATCACACTTCCCTTTTTGCCGAAGATAAAAGCGATGTCCGCTTGGCTCTTGAAGAGACAGAGACGGAGAGAAACACAGAGAGAGAGTGCCGAAAAGCAACTGGAAAGACCGAGCGTCCACCATGGGGGACCTGGGCGCCTACATCCGACACATTGAGCTTCTGGGCTTCGAGAAGAGGTTTTTCCCAAGTCAACACTACGTAAGTACTAAGTAGTACCTGGAACTCCATGCCATGGTGGTGCTGGTGGTGGGGAATAATAATAAAAAATAAAATAAAATAACAAATATATGAATAAAATATATGAATAATAATCTATATAAATAAAAATGTAATGTTCGTTTGTGGGATTAACATAAATCAAAAAACCACTGGGTGAATTGACACCAAATTTGGACACAAGACACCTAACAACCCAATATATGTCCTTCACTCAAAAAAAATTGATTTTGTCATTTGGGAGTTGTAGTTGCTGGGATTTATAGTTCACTTACAATCTAAGAGCATTCTGAACCCCACCAATGATGGAATTAAACCAAACTTGGCACACAGTTCTCCCATGACCAGAAAATACTGGAATTGACACCAAATTTGGACACAATACACCTAAGAACCCAATATATGTCCTTCTCTAAAAAAAAAAAAATGATTTTGTCATTTGGGAGTTGTAGTTTATTTATTTATTTATTTACATTATTTCTATCCCGCCCATTTCAGCCCGAGAGCAAAAACATCAAGTGCAAATTAAACATAAACGACAGTGCATAATAAACAATTTTAAAAGAAACTATGTCCTCTCATTCAAATCTGGGATATTTAGTTCACCGACAATCAAAGAGCATTCTGAACCCCACCAACGAGGGAATTGAATCAAACTTGGCACACAGAACTCCCATGACCAACGGAAAATACTGGAAGGGTTTGGTGGGCATTGACCTTGAGTTTGGGAATTGTAGTTCACCTACATTCAGAGAGCACTGTGGACTCAAACAATGATGGATCTGGGCCAAACTTGGCACAAGCCCTCAATACGCCCAAATGCGAACACAGATGGAGTTTGGGGGAAATAGATCTTGACATTTGGGAGTTGTAGTTACTGGAATTTGTAGTTCACCTACAATCACAGAGCATCCTGAACACCACCAACGATGGAATTGAACCCCACTTGGCACACAGTTCTCCCATGACCAACAGAAAATACTGGAAGGGTTTGGTGGGCAGTGTCTTTTGGTTTTGGAGTTGTAGTTCACCTACATCCAGAGAGCACTGTGGATTCAAACAATGATGGATCTGGAGTCTGGACCAAACTCTACACGAATATTCAATATGCCCAAATGTGAACACTGGTGGAGTTTGGGGAAAATAGAATCTTGACATTTGGGAGTTGTAGTTGCTGGGATTTATAGTTCACCTACAATCACAGAGCATTGTGAACCCCACCAACGATAGAATTGGGCCAAACCTCCCACACAGAACCCCCATGTGGGCCACAGCAACACGTGGCAGGGGACAGCTAGTAATCTATATACATAAAAATGTAATGTTCGTTTGTGGAATTAACATAAATAAAAAACCACTAAATTGACACCAAATTTGGACACAACACACATATCAGGCCAACAAGTGATCATCACTCATAAAACACTGAAAAATACAACGGAAGGGACTTAAAAAGACAAAAAAGCAAAAAGACACTACAGCGCATGCACGAAACGACTCCCGCCTGGCAAACAAAACACATAATAGCATATCCACATTGTCTTCCAGACTACAGTTCCCAGCATCCCCTAGACCAGGCCCTTTAGGAGAGGAGGAGGATACAAAAGTGCTGCTTCCAAGCTGCAAGCTTTCTTCTCCTTGGATTTCTTTGAGAGCATCCCAATCCCTGCATACTTCCAATTTCCTATTCCTAGACTGCAACTCCCAGCAATCCTCCAGATAGATAGATTAGAAAGAGATAGGTAGGTAAGTAGATAGATTGATCAGGAGGACTGCTGAGATTTGCAGTCCAAGAATAGGTAGAGAAGGAAGAAAGGAGAAAAAGAGAAAGGGAAAGAAAAGGGGGGAAGGAAGGAAAAAGGAAGAGAAGGAAGGAAAGGGAGAAGAAAAGAAAGAAAAAAAAAGGGAAGGAAGAGAGAAAGAGGGAGGGAAGGTTGGCCACAGTGTGTGGCGGGTACAGCTAATAATTAATAAAATATATAAATATAAATATAACAATATATAATAATAATAATAATAAATATAATAAATCATAATTATAAATAATAATGATAATAATAATAATAATAATAATAATAATAATAATAATAATAATAATAATGTAATACTCAGCTCTCCTTATTCTTGCCAGGTTTACATGTTTCTGGTGAAATGGCACGATCTCACGGAAAAAGTCGTCTATCGGAAGTTCACCGAGATATACGAGTTCCACGTAAGTAGAAACTTGCACCAAACTTGGAGGATCCGGTTGCAGCTGCAATGATAAGTTGTTTGTTTGTTTTTTGTCGTGTCGGGAGCGACTTGAGAAACTGCAAGTCGCTTCTGGTGTGAGAGAATTGACCGTCTGCAAGGACATTGCCCAGGGGACGGCCGGATGTTTTGATATTTTATCATCCTTGTGGGAGGCTTCTTTCATGTCGTTGCACGAGGTACTGGAGCTGACAGAGGGAGCTCATCCCTGCTCTCCCTGGATTCGAATCAGTGACCTGTTGGTCTTCAGTCCTGCCAGCACAGGGGTTTAACCCACGGCAACACCGGGGGCTCATAAAGATAAGGGTGAAGGAGAGTTATAGATAGGAGGGGTGTCTGCACTCTCAAAATATCACAGTTTGACGCTACTTGGACTGCTAGGGTTCATGCTTTGGAGTAGTGGAAGCTGTAATTTTGCAAGGTCTTTCCTCTCTGCTAAAGACTTCTGTTGCAACAGTGTCCTTCTTTGCAGCAGAGAAAGCGAGTAACACAAAGCCCGGAGGTCCGTTTCGTAATTCGGAGATTTGTATGATTTGTTAATGCACCGCATCTGAATTACTAATTGAAACGTAAAAAACGTAAAAATTTCCTAAAAATTACTGGATGAGCGAAACAATCTGAAAATAGTACACGTTGCTTACAAGTGTGCCATGTTTCATCCTGATAGCCTCACAATTTCCCCCATTGCTGCTAATGGAATAAATCTTAATGAAACAATTACGAAGCTTCGGAGATTAGGATTCGAAACGCAACGGGACCCCCTCCAACAAAGCGGGGACCTTCCAAATCTCAAAAACAAATTACTAATTGGATTTAAGATTGTGCTGGTACGGCTGTACCTGGAGCTCCAACTTCATTTCTTTCTATTGAGTGTTTGCATGCCTTCCAAGGTTCCATGCATTTTGCAATAAGGTGGCTTCCCTTGGTTTGCAATTATAGGGCCAATGACCCATCAATCATTGTTAGGTTTTGGTTCCGCCCCTTTCCCCAGGGCTCTGGGAGGAGAGGGAGCCATTTTAGGTCAGTCTTGCATTGGGAAGCTTAGCTACAGGACGTGGATTAGCTCCACATATAGAGAAGCTTCGTTTCTCACAGCATCCGGGGGAAATTCCGGGGGGAAACAGTTCCAAAGGACTCCAGCTGGAGAATCTACAAAGCCTTGACTGGTAGGTCTACTCTGGACCCAAGAAGCAGTTTGGAGCCGGGAGTAGAGCCCACACCAGCAAAGTTTAGAAAGTAGATTGCCCAAGGAGGGGTTAAAAAGGGTTTGCCTCTTAAAGAAAAGAAACAGTTTACGAAGCCAGTTGCCTGTCCCTTGTGGACAAGATTAGGAAAGCCACCAGTTGATTCAAAGCCTTGATGCATTTGTTTAATTGTGGAAGATCTAAGAAGTATTTGATTGTTTGTTGAAGACTTAAGCAATAATAAAGGACTTTGTTAAACCTTTTAAGTTTTTAAAGACTTTCTAGAGGAAAATCCATAGGGCCTCTCATCTGAGGCACCCCGGCTTCCCGCTGGGCACAAAAAACACATCCTGTTCCAAAGCCAATTGCTTTGCACACCTTTCGTGTCTTGCCAGCCATTTCTCTGCAGCAAGAGTCAGAATTACAAAGTCTTACACAGGAGGACGACTAAAATGACCAAGGATCTTGGAGTCCTATAGGACAACAAGTTAAACATGAGGCAACAATGTAATGCGGTGGCAAAAAAAGCCAATGGGATTTTGGCCTGTATAGTGTCTAGATGCAGGGAAGTCATGCTCCCCATGCTCTATTCTGCCTTGGTCAGACCACATCTGGAATACTGTGTCCAATTCTGGGTAGGACAACTGAAGGGAGATGTTGACAAGCTGGAAGGTGTCCAGAGGAGGGCGACTAAAATTATCAAGGGTCTGGAGAACAAGTCCTATGAGGAGCGGCTTAAAGAGCTGGGCATGTTTAGCCTGCAGAAGAGAAGGCTGAGAGGAGACATGATGAGGGCCAGGGTCAAGATGTGAGGGGAAGTCATAGGAAGGAGGGAGCAAACTCCCTTTCTTCTACCCTGGAGACTAGGACACAATGGAGCAATGGCTTCAAACTACAGGAAAGGAAGGAGATTCCACCTGAACCTGAGGAAGAACTTCCTGACTGTGAGAGAAAGCTGTTCAGTAGTGGAACTCTCTGCCCCAGAGTGTGGTGGAGTCTCCTTCTTTTAATCAGAGGCTGGATGACCATCTGTTAGGGGATGTTTGAATGCAAATTTCCTGCTTCTTGGCAGAAAGAAGTTGGACTGGATGGCCCACAAGGTCTCTTCCAACTCTAGGATTCTATAAGAGTCAGAATTACAAAGTCTTACAGATGTTATCAAGCTACAATTCCCAGCATTCTTGGCAGAGTTTTAGACTTCAGAGCATTGGGAGTGGTATATCCCAACATCTGGGGTGGCCCAATGATTCCCATTGAAAGCCTTATTTATTTATTTGCTTTATTTTTATACCGCATTTTTCAGCCTAAATCGGCGACTCAATGCGGTTTACAATGCAATTTTTATAAAAAAAATCAATTGGTTAAAACACAACATACATGACAGACAATACAAGACAAAACAACGTGGTCATCAACGCCTCAGTAAAATCAGATTCCGTTCTCATAATCATTCTAACATTCCTTTGTTCATTTATACCGTCTTCATGAGTTCAGTTGCCTTGTTGACCGAACGCCTGTTCATAGAGCCACGTCTTGACCCTCCTCCGGAACTCCAGCAACGAAGGGGCCTGCCTGATGTCTATGGGTAGGGCATTCCATAGCCGAGGGGCCACCACCGAGAAGGCCCTGTCCCTCGTCCCCGCCAGCCGCGCCTGCAACGCAGGCGGGACCGAGAGCAGGGCCTCCCCGGACGATCTTAACGTCCTCGTCGGTTCATAGGTGGAGATGCGTTCGGAGAGGTAAGCAGGGCCAGAACCGTTTAGGGCTTTATAGGCTAAAGCCAGCACCTTGAATTGTGCCCGGTAGCAGATTGGCAGCCAGTGGAGCTGGCTCAACAGAGGAGTGGTGTGCTCCCTGAGTGCCGCTCCCGTTAGTAACCTGGCCGCCGAACGCTGGACCATCTGAAGCTTCCGGGCAGTCTTCAAGGGCAACCCCACGTAGAGCGCGTTGCAGTAATCAATCCGGGATGTAACCAGAGCGTGGACTACCGTGGCCAAATCTGACTTCCCAAGGTACGGGCGCAACTGGCGCACAAGTTTGAGTTGTGCAAATGCTCCCCTGGACACCGCCGAAACTTGGGGTTCCAAGCTTAGCGAAGAGTCCAGGATCACACCCAAGCTGCGAACCTGCGTCTTCAGGGGGAGTGTAACCCCGTCTAACACAGGCTGTAACCCTATACCCTGTTCGGCCTTTCGACTGACCAGGAGTGCCTCTGTCTTATCTGGATTCAATTTCAATTTGTTAGCCCTCATCCAGTCCGACACAGCGGCCAAGCAACGGTTCAGGAGTAGTAGGTGGGAAGGAGTGACAGAGTTGGACGTCATCTGCCTTCAGAGATAGAGGAAGTCCACAGGTTTGTTATCGGTGGACTTCCGATATAAAAGATGATCTAAGTTAGCTTATTGATTCTGCCCGAAAGTATGGAAGCCAGAAAGTCATTGTAGATCCCATTGGGATTCTGAGCAAAGGTATGGAGTCTAGAAAGACAATAATGGAAAGAAGGATCATCAACTAGATGGAACTCAAGTTCTTGGTGGTCTCCTCAACATCTCCAGAATCTCAGGAGATGGTCTGAGATAGCTTTGAGATTCTGCCCAAAGGTATGGAAGTTAGAAAGTCATTGCAGATCCCATTGGGATTTGGACCAAAGGTATGGAGTCTAGAAAGACAGTAATGGAAGGAAAGATCATCAACTAGATGGAACTCAGGTTCTTGATAGTCTCCTCAACATCTCCAGAATCTCATGAGATGGCCTAAGTTAGCTTTGAGATTCTGTCCAAAGGTATGGAAGCTAGAAAGTAATTGCACATCACATTGGGATTCTGACCAAAGGTATGGAGCCTAGAAAGAGAGTCATGGAAGGAAGGATCATCAACTAGATGGAACTCAGGTTCTTGATGGCCTCCTCAACATCTCCAGAATCTCAGGAGATGGTCTAAGATAGCTTTGAGATTCTGCCCAAAGGTATGGAAGCTAGAAAGTAATTGCACATCACATTGGGATTCTGACCAAAGGTATGAAGCCTAGAAAGAGAGTCATGGAAGAAAGGATCATCAACTAGATGGAACTCAAGTTCTTGGTGGTCTCCTCAACATCTCCAGAATCTCAGGAGATGGTCTAAGATAGCTTTGAGATTCTGCCCAAAGGTATGGAAGCTAGAAAGTCATTGCAGATCCCATTGGGATTCGGACCAAAGGTATGAAGCCTAGAAAGACAGTAATGGAAGGAAAGATCATCAACTGATGGAACTCGGGTTCTTGATGGTCCTCCTGAACATCTCCAGAATCTCAGGAGATGGCCTAAGATAGCTTTGAGATTCTGCCCAAAGGTATGGAAGTTAGAAAGTCATTGCAGATCCCATTGGGATTCGGACCAAAGGTATGAAGCCTAGAAAGACAGTAATGGAAGAAAGGATCATCAACTAGATGGGACTCAAGACGGGTTCTCTGTGGTCTCTATAACATCTCTAGAACTTCAAGACACTGTGGACCACAGCTGAGGAGCTCCTGGTGTAGATCAAAGCACACCTTCTGCCCCACCTGCTACTTCTCTTGTTGGGGAGGGTGATTAGAGTGAGGAGGGCCCATCTGAGTGAGTGGCAGGTGGCACCACATGGATGCCCTTGACTCACTCACTTGAGTCACTACTCTCTGGCATTTGGACTCCTCGGTGAGGTAGACAATTTGAGTGTTTTAGAGAAAGAGGGGTGTCTTCTAACACAAATTCTGCAACCAGAGCTGATTCTTCTGACTGGCACCTTCTGCCTTGGCACCGAATCCAACCGCAGCAACATTTGGCTAAACTGAGAAACATCCTGCCTCTCCCCCGTCTCAGTTGTGCAAGAGGTAGCCTGAGGAAGTCAACAGAAGCTGGTGCCACCCTTGTGACATCTTGTGTTGTTTGTTTGGTGCTGTGTGCCTTGAAGTCATCGATAGGTTATCATGGGATTCATTCAGAGGAGGTGTCATTAACACTTATACAACCTGAAAAGAAAAAAGGTCTCCTTTTTGTAGAGCATTTTGTTGTTGTACTTGGTTGTTGTTGCACTCCAGAGCAGGAAGCCCTCTGACTTTAAACACCACACAGCTGAGTAAAATGCAAGCAGTTTATTGAAGATATTCAAAAGCAGTAGCAGGAAAAAGCAATCCACAAAAACAGGTAAATCAAATTAGGTAGAAAAGAAAGATAGGAACAACAAATCCAGGAAATAGTCCATGACAACAAATACTGGAACTTCCAAGGGAAAATCCCAAAACTTGAGCATGAATCAAACAAGCATGGAAACAACAATGCACTTGATACAGGAATCTATCCAAGGCAAGGCTTCCGGGGACCTGAGATGACACCTTGACTCAATTCCAACCTTGCTTCATCTGGCTACAGATTCTGTACTTGGCACTTTTATCCCCTAATCTACTCTATATCCCAAGAAGCCAGGAACTGATTTCTTCTCAGCCTTGAATCTGCTATCAGTCTCTCCTGCAATCTGGCAGAGCGCCTGAGAGCCTGGTTTGTTTTCCTTTGCTGACTGAAAGCATTTCTCCTATCAACAACCAGAGTTCTCAGGTCAGCTGTTCTTATCAGCACCTCTCATGCCACAGTTAATGAATTTCTTCACCCCCGCCATTTTCCAGCTACCTTTTTAGGATGGTGTTTTCAGCCTTTCCAGACCTTAATAGACCCATAGCCAGACCCGAATAATACAATTTATTCACTCCATCCATCACAGATGTTTGCCTCTGAAGTGGTGAAAGTGTGACCTGCACAAGCTCACCCAGAGGTCTTCTATGGGCAAACGGGGAGGTAAACCCAGTCTCTAGAGTAGTTGGACACATATGCATTGGCCACATAATAAGTGTTCAGATGCTGCATAGTGCGAATGTGCAGAGGCGTGTGTTGCAACCCAGATCAGGAAACGAGACCATAAGATTAAATCCACCACACTTGACTGTGGGAAAAACAATCCTTTTTTATTGATGAAAAATAGTTACAAAATAGAGGAAAATGCAAAGTCAAAATGCCACAGTAAAACTCGGCAGTCAGGAATATCTCTGAACTAGATCAAAATTCCAAAAACAACACTATAAAAACCTGGAACCTGTTAGCATTTCACTAATCGTACTTGGAAACTAGAAGCCTCTGGGAATGCAGGCCATGGGAAACGGGAACTCTGCCAAGGTAATGCCTCAGTCTAAACGATGCTTGATGTAACGAGACAGCCTGGGAGGAGACACTTAAAAGTAAATAAACTGTTTCGGGACACGCCTCCAGGCTTGGAAGCTTCCTTTTCCTTTAATCTACTTGACCTTCGCAGACTCAGTGATTCACTCCTGTTTTTCCAAATCTGTCCTCTTCTATCCTCATTAACAAGGCAGGTGTTAGCTCCTCTGGAGAGTTATCACCGCTTGACTCTGAAACATTCTCATCAGGATGTGTAGTTTCACTTTCCCAGCCACTGTCCTCAGAATCAACAGTTTCCAAACCATCAGGGAAAAATACATGTTCAGTGGCCTATTCAGTTGCATCAGGAAATACAATCAAAGAATCAGGTTCAGGTTCACACAGAGGCTGAGGGTCAGGCTCACACGGAGGCTGAGGGTCAGGTTCACACGGAGGCTGAACCCCAACAGCGTGTGAATTAGGGGCTTTCAATGGGGTTCAGCTACATGGGAGATACTCCAAAATAGGGCCCATAATGCTCATCAGCATACCTAGGTGTCAGTTAAACGCACACATGGCTAATTTACGTTTCTCCCATGACTTTAAGCTAGTTTTTGAAGAATGTGTTTCTTTTCTCATCTCTTGTTAGAAAACCTTGAAGCAGATGTTTCCAATTGAATCTGGCGATATTAATGTCGAGAATCGGATCATTCCACACTTACCAGGTAAGTGGATCCACTACTGAGATCCTTTCTGACTTGGGCGACTAGCAATGGTCTTTCTCCATTGCACACCATATTTTGCCCCTGTCGTTTCTTTCTTTCTTTCCCAAAATTCAGTAGAGACCAATATTGGTAGTCCAGAGAACATTACTTTAAGGAGAGTGATCTCCTCGAACTACAGAATGGGAAAGGAGACTAAGTTTCTCCCGAAACTCCAAATATCGGGAGTTCGCAGAGATTGTGGCACTTAAAATGATGTAAAAATGACTATAATAATAATGTAGTGTGGGTTACATCACCGGGTTAGGTATTGTTACCTTAACGTTCAGCGCGTCTACAAGTAGGTTTGGTGATCTTAGTAACTCTGGAGTTTATCTGATTTGAACATCAGAAATATCTTTCCAAATCAGGAAGGCTTTTATATATGTATACAAATATTGTCCATGTATACAAACAATATCCATGTATCATCCACATATTCAAATATTGTCCATGTATACAAATGATATCCATGTATACAAATATCGTTCATGTATACAAATATCATCCATGTATACAAACAATTTGAACATCAGAAATATCTTTCCAAATCAGGAAGGCTTTTATATATGTATACAAATACTGTCCATGTACACAAACGATATCCACGTATACTAATATTGTCCATGTATACAAACAATATCCATGTATACAAAAATATCCATGTATCATCCACATATTGTCCGTGTAAACAAATGATATCCATGTATACTAGTATCATCCATGTATACAAATATCATCCATGTATACAAACAATATCCAAGTATACAAATATCATCCACGTATACAAATATCATTCACGTATCCAAATATTGTCCATGTATACAAACGATATCCACGTATCCAAATATTGTCCATGTATACAAATAATATCCACGTATACAAATATTGTCCATGTATACAAACTATATCCATGTATACAAATATCATCCATGTCCACAAATATTGTCCATGGATACAAACAATATCCACGTATCCAAATATTGTCCATGTATACAAATATCGTCCATGGATACAAACAATATTCACGTATACAAATATCATCCATGTATATAAATATCGTCCATGTATACAAACGATATCCATGTATGCAAATATCATCCACATATACAAATATTGTCCATGTATACAAACAATATCCACGTATACAAATATTGTCCATGTATACAAACTGTATCCACGTATACAAATATCATCCATGTCTACAAATATTGTGCATGGATACAAACAATATCCACGTATACAAATACCATTCACGTATACAAATATCATCCATGGATACAAACAATATTCACGTATACAAATATCATCCATGTATATAAATATCGTCCATGGATACAAACGATATCCATGTATGCAAATATCATCCACATATACAAATATTGTCCATGGATACAAACAATATCCACGTATACAAATATCATCCATGTATATAAATATCATCCATGGATACAAACGATATCCATGTATGCAAATATCATCCACATATACAAATATCATCCACATGTACAAATATCGTCCACGTATTTTAAACAATATCCATGTATACAAGTATTGTCCATGACATCGCAAAGAGTTGGAAGCAACTGAATGAAAAAACAACAAAATACAAATATTATAAATGTATACAAATATTGTAAATATATACAAATATTGTCCATGTATGCAAATATAATCCAATCAATTATTGTGTCACTTTATCCCTTTCGCTTGGGATTACTTCACAGTTGCACCTGACAATGAATTGCCTCAGCTACCGAGACTTGTCTACTCATCCAAACTTGACATTTAATTGTGAATATGCTTGACTTATATGCAAATTCTAACACTTAATCGTGTCCATCGGTCCCGTATGTTCTTCTCTCTGTCCGTCCCTTTTAGCACCAAAGTGGTTTGACAGCCAGCGATCCACCCAAAACAGACAAAACACACTCTCTGAGTACTTCTCTGCCCTGATCAACCTTCCACGAAAGATCTCCCGGTGTGAACACATCCTGTCTTTCTTCAAAGTCAGACCAGATGATCTGAATCCCCCCACCGCAGGCCAGTGAGTATTGGTTTAGCACTGGGAGAATAGGCAGATGTCATATGGTGCATCTACACTGTCAAATCAATGCGGTTCCACACCACTTTCACTACTGTAAGCTATGGAGACCTGGGAGAGATTAATATTTTATGAATATTTCTGCAAATGTTTTAATGATATTTTTTGTAAATATTTTTCCAAATATATAAGTATTTTTGTGAATGTTTTTATGTTTTTGAATATTTTATGATTATTTTGTGAACATTTTTTTCAGAATATTTTATACTTACTTATGGCTAATATTTCTGTAAATACATTTCTGATTATTTTTGTGAATATTTTAATTATTTTGTGGATTTTTTCCTGACTATTTTGTGTTATGAATATTTTTCTGAATATTTTAATGCTTTGGAGAATATTTCTGCAAATATTTTTACAATTATTTTTTATAAATATTGTAATTACTTTTGTAAATGATTTGTGACTATTTGTTGTGATTATTTTTCTGAATATATCTGTGAAAATTTTATTATTTTTAATGAACTTTTTCTGAATATTTTAAAGCTTATTTTTGGTGAATATTTCTCCAAATATTTTTCAATTATTTTTATAAATATTGTTATTATCTTTGTGAATGATTTGTGACTATTGGTTGTGAATATTTTTCTGTATATGCCTGTAAAATATTATTATTATGAACTTTTTAAATGAATATTTTAATGCTTATTTTTGATGAATATTTCTACAAATATTTTTTCAATTATTTTTATGACTATTGTAATTATATTTGTGAATGGTTTGTGACTATTTGTTGTGAATATTTTTCTGAATATATCTATGGAAATTTTATTATTTTATGAACATTTTTTTCTGAATATTTTATGCTTACTTTTGGTTAATATTTCTGCAAATATTTTATGGTTATTTTTGTTAATATTTTCAGGATTTTTATGAATATTTTGGTGAATATTTCTACAAATATTTTATGGCTCTTGTGATGAATATTTTCATGATTTTGTGAATATTTTGGTGATTATTATTTGCAAATATTTTATGATTATTTTTATGAATATTTCCATGATTTTTGTGAATATTTTTGAATATTTTTGCTACTATTTCAGTAAACCTTTTTCTGAATATTTTATGCTTACTTTTGGTGAATATTTCTGCCAATATTTTATGGTTATTTTTGTGAATAATTTCATGAATATTTTTGGTGAATATTTCTGCAAAAAATTTATGATTATTTTTGTGAATATTTTCATGATTTTATGAATATTTTGATGAATATTTCTACAAATATTTTATGGTTCTTTTGGTGAATATTTTCCTGATTTTCATGAATATTTTTGATGAATATTTCTGCAAATATTTTATGATTATTTTGTGAATATTTCCATGATTTTTGTGAATATTTTTTGAATATTTTTGCTATTATTTCAGTAAACATTTTTTTCCAATATTTTAATGTTTATTTTGGGGAGTTGTAGTTTGGAGACACTCTTGGGCAGAGAAGGTGAAACGCCTTGTAGAACCCCACCAACTCCCATGAGTGAGTAGAGACGGCTAAAGATCATGCAAAACTACAACTCCCAACGATTTCAGAGAATTGAGCTTAAAGTGGTGTCAAACTTCATTAATTCTTCAGTGGGGATGGATACACCCTTAGTTTATAGCCACTGAAGTCAACCAAGGACGTCAAAAGCTTTCCTCTTCCCCCTTTTTTCTTATTAGAGTCAAGAGGCCAGAAACCTATTTAATGCCAAAGGACTCCAAGAAGATTGCAGAAGGTAAGGAAGTCCTAAATTTCCTCCTTGACAGATGCAACTGTCTTTCAGGCTGCAAAGGTCGACAGCAAGCTAGACAAATGGTCGGGAGCTTACTCTGACCCAGGCTGGCTTCGAACTCACAACCTTGTGATCAGAAGTGATTTTTAATGCAGCTGACTCCCTACCAGCTGCACCATAACCCGGTCCTGTTGTTATTGTTGTTATTATTATGTTATATTATATTATAATTACATTATATTACTATGTTAATACATTATTGTATTACACTATATTATTAAAAGATAAAGGTTTCCACTGACATTAAGTCTAGTTGTGTCCAACTCTGGAGAGTGGTGCTCATCCCCATTTCTGAGCCGAAGAGTCGGCGTTGTCCATAGACACCTCCAAGGTCACGTGGCCACTGGCATGACTGCATGGAGTGCCCTTACCTTCCCACCGAAGCAGTACCTATTGATCTACTCACATTTGCATGTTTTCGAACAACTAGATTGGCAGGAGCTGGGGCTAACAGCCAGAGCTCACCCCTCTCCCGCCAACCTTTCGGTCAGCAAGTTCAGCAGCTCAGTGGTTTAACCTATTATTAATGGGGAGCCCATTAATAAGATATACAATTATGTTCTTAATATATTATACTATTATCATCATTACTATTATTATAGTATATTATTTTAATGTTATAATAAAATAATATATTATTATTATATTATATTATGATGTTATGAATATATTATATTATTTTAATATTATTATATAAATATAAATACATTGATTAGCCCTTAGGCCATGTCACCATATCGAACCAAACAACAAAGCTTGATACAACTTAATAAAACTCGCTTTAGTAAGTTAAGCAAGGAACTTATAATAATACAGTAAAAAATATCATAAAACCGAATATAAACATCCTATTTCCCTATCCACCCCCTACAGTTGACCTTGATCAGTTCCACATATGTGGATCTCAGGTGTATTGCTTTGCTTAAATACAGGGCTGTTTTATATGCTATTTTTTGCGTTTTTGCCACACATAAAATACATTGTTCTGAGGTGAGATTGCCAATAAATTGTCCCTTTGATATATGGACCAAGGTATAGACCATATATAGTTGAACCATATATAATTATATTATAATATTATAATATTATATAATATTATTATATTATATTATTATATAATATTATTATATTATATTATCATATTATAAATTATGTTATTATTATTATTATTATGGTATTATATAATTATTATTGTATATAATTTATTATTATTATATATTATGGTATATAATTATTATTATATATATAATTATTATATATTATTATTATTATTATTATTATTATTATTATTATTATTATTATTGCTGCTGCTGCTGCTGCTGCTGTGGAATTATTGCAGTTTGACACCCTTTGAATTGCCGTGGGTTGATGCCACATCATCCTGGGATTTGCGCAATGGTGAGGCACCCACCCACACTCTTTGGCCAGGTTCAAACTACA
The DNA here is from genome assembly GCF_025583915.1 of Anolis sagrei ordinatus. NCBI lineage: Eukaryota > Metazoa > Chordata > Lepidosauria > Squamata > Anolidae > Anolis > Anolis sagrei. The sequence continues at coordinate 9,876,257 of NW_026844589.1, read as the reverse complement.
ACTATCAGAATTCCTTAGAATTGAGCCGTGGCAGTTCAAGTGGTGTCAAACTGCATGCATCCTATAGTGCAGACCCCCCCCCCCTCCATGCCTTCATAGAGAACTGGCCACTCTCTCTCCAGATACCCCAGCCTCACATCTTCCCTTTGGGACTTTCCTACTCACCGTTGCTCCTCCTCCTCTTATAGATATCACAGGGCCCATCATTCTGCAGACCTACCGAGCAATTGCGGACTATGAGAAGAGCTCCAGCACTGAGATGGGGGTCAAGGCAGGGGACACCGTGGATGTCGTGGAGAAGAGCGAGATCGGTAAGAAGAGAGGGTGGGGTGAGTCTCATTGGCCCCGGATGAAAGCATTCCTTGGGTAGTGGGCAGTATGGTGTTTGGGGAGGACATTGGCAGGGATTGGGAGGCATGTTCATGGTCAATGTCCTTGGTGTGTGTGTGTGTGTGTAACTTCAGAAATGTCAGTTTTGACTTGCATATAAATTCAACTTAAGAACAAACCTACAGAACCTCTCTTGATAGAAACTTGGGGATTGTCTGTATTATCCTTTGCCTTGTGTTTGTGTATTAAGTGTATTTGAACGATATTATATTGTACACCTCCAGACAGCAAATTATGCTGTCAAACAGCCCTTTTCTCTTTCTGCTTAGATAGCGTCTCCTGTAGTTTGATTCCACTATATTGAGTAGCCTTGCTGTGCTGTCACGCGCTGAGCCTATAGCAATTGGCTTTTGAACAGGACGTGCTCTTTGTGCCCAGTGGGAAGCCGGGGTGCCTCAGCTGAGAGGCCCTAAGGATTTTCCTATACAAAGTCTTTAGAAGCTTGAAAAGTTTAACAAAGTCCTTTATTATTGCTTAGGTCTTCAACAAAACAATCAAATATTTTTCAGATCTTCTCAAATACTTCAAGGCTTTGAATCAACTGGTGGCTTTCTTAATCATGTCCAGAAGGGACAGGCAACTGGCTTTGTGAACTGTTTCTTTTCTTTAAGAGGAAAACCCTTTTTAACCCCTCCTTGGGCAATCTACTTTCCAAACTTTGCTGGTGTGGGCTCTACTCCCGGCTCCAAACTGCTTCTTAGGTCCTGAGTAGACCTACCAGTCAAGGCTTTGTAGATTCTCCAGCTGGAGTCCTTTGGAACTGTTTTCCCCCGGAATTTAGTAAAAAACGAAGCTTCTCTACACGTGGAGCTGATTCACGTTCTGTAGCTAAGCTTTCAACTGTAAGACTGAACCAAAATGGCTCCCTTTCCCTCCTGAACCCTGGGGAAAGAGGCAGAACTAAAAAACCCAACAATGATAGACAGGTGGCTAGCCCCATGACTGCAAACCAAAGGAAGCCACCTTATTGCAAAATGCATGGAACTTTGGAATACATGCAAACACTCAAAGAAAGAAAAGGAAGTTGGTGCTCCTGGTACAGCCGTACCAGCACACTTGCAGCTCTGGACCAGGAAACATAATAATAATACTAGTAGTAACAACAACAACAACAACAACAACAACAACAAACTAAACTCCTAGTGATTCAGGCTAGAAACGCGGTTAGCATACTATCTGCATGCACAGAGGAGGAAAGGGCCAGGAAAGATAATAATAATAACAACAACCATTACAATTGTGGAAAAGCAAAAGGTTCGGATTATTGATGTCGCCATACCAAGTGACAGTCGCATTGAGGAAAAACAACAGGAAAAACTCAGCCACTATCAAGACCTCAAAATCGAACTGCAAAGGCTGGCATAAACCAGTACAGGTGGTCCCAGTGGTCAATGGCACACTGGGTGCCATGCCAAAAGATCTCAGCCAGCATTCGGAAACATTAACAAAATCACGATCTGTCAACTGCAAAAGGCCACCTGACTTGGATCTGCGCGCATCATTTGAAAATACATCACATAGTCCTAGACACTTGGGAAGTGTTCGACTTGTGATTTTGTGATACGAAATCCAGCATATAGATCTTGTTTGCTGTGACATACTGTGTTTTTGTGTCAGTAAAATAACAACAACAACACAACAACAAAGCAGTGGGTGATCAGATTCCACTGTCTGCCACACTTTTGAAAAATAAGAAAGTCTCTTATATAGCAAATTTCTTGCTTTTGTTTTTCCAAAAAGTTGTAAATGACTGACAGGTTGTTTTGCATCTAAAACATGCTGACTCCGTGAGTTCCGGACAGATGTTGACTTTTCATAAGGAATTGTTGTTTTGTTTTTATTATTATTATTATTATTATTATTATTATTATTATTATTATTGTATGACTTCCTTAAAGAATAATTGTCTGACTATGTAAACATGTTGTTTTCAACCAAGAGCTAATAATAATCTCTGATCATGTCAGCAGTTCAGCAGTTCATGAATTTTTCACCTCCTTAGGATGGTGTCTTCAGTCTTGTTGTGTTGTGTTGTGGGCTTGGCCTCATGTAAGCCGCACCAAGTCCCTTGGGGAGATGGTAGTGGGGTATAAATAAAGTTATTATTATTATTATTATTATTATTATTACTGTATACCTTTCATACAATTTCATTGAAACCACACATCATATTTATCACACAACTCTCACGTTTCCTTTCCAGGCTGGTGGTTCTGTCAGCAAAAGAACAAACGGGGCTGGGTCCCTGCTGCCTACATGGAACCTATGGATGGACCTGATGAGTCCGAAGAACAGGAGCCCAATTATGCGGGTAACGGTCACCATTTGGGTCAATATTAATCAGGGAGGCTAATTTACAATGCCATAAAAATCTCTAGCAAGCATGCAAAGAACGAGGAAGTACATCATCAGTGTCACAAATGGACGGTGAAGCAACAGCTCCCCTGGTGGCCAGAATACCCTCATCAAAAAGCTGGAATGTTAAATAGCCTCTGTGTGTATGTCTATATATGTTGTGTGTCTGTGGCATTGAATGTTTGCCATGTATATGCACATTGTACTCCGCCCTGAGTCCCCTGCGGGGTGAGAAGGGCGGAATATAAATACTGTAAATAATAATAATAATAATAATAATAATAATAATAATAATAATAATAATTGCTGTTTTGAAAAAGCTAGAGAACGAGTGTAGAATCTGAGCTGTTGTTTGCTTGCTTTCTCCCAAGGTGAGCTTCACGTCGTCCGCAGAGGCTACATGGCTGCCCAGGAGGACGAGATCTCACTGAAGGAAGGGGAAACCATTGAAGTGATCCACAAATTGCTGGACGGGTGGTGGGTCGTCAGGTGAGGCTTCCTGATGCGAGAAAGGATGCCCCAGTGGTTCCTTTTCAACAAACAGATGGAGAAAACTGAGTCAATATAATATAATACAGAGAATGTAAATCCTTTAGAGTAGACAACGTAGATGGTGTGTAGTGTGTAGTTGGAGCAGTTTTCTTTTTGTCTCTAAATTGCAGGAAGGACGAGGCCACGGGCTACTACCCCTCCATGTACCTGCAGAAAGCGGGTGAAGAGAAGACCCCCGAGAACAACAACCACCTGAGGAACAAAGTGGCCCCTCCACGAAGGTCGGTGCCTGGGCATTCGGGGGGCGTTTCAGCCAGGGAATTGTGGCTGAATGTCCTTGTCATGAATACTTTTGAACCTTGAAAATGTTGTTTAGTCCGTTATCAGTGGGACAGAGTACATATAAGGCGCTTTCAGAGAAAAAAGTACACGTACTCCAGGACTGGGTGTTATAAATTCTTGATGGTATAGAATTAGAATAGTAAGGTACAGGTATAAGGTACAACTCTGAGGTAAAGAACAAAACTATATTCTATGAGGTAAGTACTCTCTATGATGGTACAACTCTAATCTATAAGGCATACACTTCTATATTCTTCTATACTCTATGGAGGCATATACATCTATATTCTATGGAAAGTACATCTATAAACTTTGGTCTCTGAGGCAAATACGTGCTAAGGATTGCCTGTTCCAAACCGCCAAGCCAGACCAGACACTTTCTGGCTAACTATTACAAGCTCTGTCAAAGCAGAATGGAGGGGAAAAGTCCTTCCACCAAGCTCTGAGCCAGAATGGGCTGAACCAACAGAGCTCGGCCTCTAGGGGGATCCTAAGCTCCTACTCCAAAACTTAGCAGAATGGAACAGTCCACCTCCAGGGAGCAAACAGGGAAATAAACAGAGGGGTAAAACTAGGCCGAGACTTCACACTCACCATCCTTCTTCACTCATAATCCACTCATTCACTCATTCATACTCACCATCCTTCTTCACCCACACTCCACTCATTCACTCATTCATACTCACCATCCTTCTTCACTCACAATCTATTCATTCACTTGTTCATACTCATCATCATCCTTCACTCACAATCCATTCATTCACTCATTCATACTCACCATCTTTCTTCACTCACACTCCACTCATTCACTCATTCACACTCACCATCCTTCTTCACTCACAATCCACTCATTCACTCGTTCATACTCACCATTCTTCTTTACCCACAATCCACTCATTCAGTCGTTCATACTCACCATTCTTCTTCACTCACTATCCATTCATTCACTCATTCAAACCCACCATCCTTCTTCACTCACACTCCATTCATTCATTCACTCATTCATATTCACCATCCTTCTTCACTCATTATCTTTTCATTCACTCATTCATACTCACCATCCTTCTTCACTCACAATCCATTCATTCACACTCACCATCCTTCTTCACTCACAATCCACTCATTCACACTCACCATCCTTCTTCACTCATCTTTTCATTTACTCCTTCATACTCATCATTCTTCTTCTTTCCATTCTTTGACTCATAATTAATTCATTCACTCATTCATACTCACCTTCCTGCTTCACCCACAATCTGTTAATTCACTCATTCATTCTCACCATCCTTCTTCACTCATATTCTATTCATTCACTTATTCATACTTGCCATTGTTCTTCACTCATTATCGTTTTGTTCACTCGTTCATACTTATCATTCTTCTTTCCATTCTTTGACACATAATCTATTCATTCACTCGTTCATACTCCCCTTCCTGCTTCACTCCCAATCCATTCACATCATCCTTCTTCACTCACAATCCACTCATTCACTCATTCATTCTCACTGTCCTTCTTCACTCACAATATTTATTCATTCACTTATTTATACTCACCATCATTCTTCACTCATTATCTTTTTGTTCACTTGTTCATACTCATCATTCTTCTTTCCATTCTTTGACACATAATCCATTCATTCACTCATTCATACTCACCATCCTGCTTCACCCAAAATCTATTAATTCACTCATTCATTCTCACTGTCCTTCTTCACTCACAATATCTATTCATTCACTTATTCATACTCACCATCCTTCTTCACTCATTATCTTTTTGTTCACTCATTCATACTCATCATTCTTCTACTTTCCATTCTTTGACACATAATCCATTCATTCATTCATTCATTCTCACTATCCTTCACTCATTATCTTTTCATTCACTCATTCATACCATCCTTCTTTACCCACAATCCATTCATTCACTCATTTATTCTCACTATCCTTCTTCTTCGTTATCTTTTCATTCACTCATTCATTCTCACCATCCTTCTACACTCACAATCCATTCATTCACTCGTTCATTCTCACTATCCTTCTTCACTCGTTATCTTTTCATTCACTCATTCATTCTCACCATCCTTCTACACTCACAATCCATTCATTCACTCGTTCATTCTCACCATCCATTCATTCACTCACTCATACTCACCATCCTTCTTCACTCGTTATCTTTTTGTTCACTCGTTCATACTCATCATTCTTTTTCTTCCCATTCTTTAACTCACAATCCACTCATTCGCTCGTTCATACTCTCCATCCTTTAACATTCCAATGATGACGCTTCTTGGAAATACGGAAGGAGGCGGGTGTTCAAAATGCTGTATTCCTCACAGATCTGGCACACTTTGGAAAAAGAAAGGAAAATATTCTCCTTATGGAGCAATTTTTGGTTATCCATTACTTGGTATTTTCGGTAACCTCTGTCATTCAGCTCAGACTTATGAGAGCCTCATCAATCCCGAAACAGATCTGTTGTTTATCTTCATTCTTAAGGTAACATTGCCTTTGATTATGTAAACAGACGTTGTTTACACCAAACGTTCTCAGGTCAGTTCTTTGGAGATGGTGTTATGGAGGCCAGCCTTGATCATGATAATAATCATCATTACATTATTTATAATTAAATAATTATAATTGTATTAAATGATAGAAATTCATAATAACAACGTGGCATATGGGGATCAGTCTCCTCTTTCCGCTGTCGGTGTGGCGGGGCTTTGAGTTCTCTCTCTCTCTCTTTCTCTGCTTTTCCATCTTGGCAGATCCACCATCCGAAACATCAAGAGCATCCACAACCAGAACCGCAAGCAGATCAGCCAGGAGACATACCGGCGAAACAGCGTGAAATACATGCAGAGCAGAAAGAAGCTGAGAGGCAACAACCTCCTCAACAAAGGCAGCGCAATCTGTAAGTTGTATTGGTAAACAGAGGCTGGGTGGATGGGTGGCTCTCTGTTGGGAGTACTTCTATTGAGTTTTTCGTGCATGGCTGTTTCCTTATTGAGCCTCAGTCAGTGGTTCCCAACAAGCCCTATGAGGAGCGGCTTAAAGAGCTGGGCATGTTTAGCCTGCAGAAGAGAAGACAGAGAGGAGACATGATAGGTAAAGGTTGTCCCCTGACATTAAGTCCAGTCGTGTCCGACTCTGGGGGTTGGTCCTCATCTCCATTTCTAAGCCGAAGAGCCAGCGTTGTCCATAGACACCTCCTAGGTCATGTGGCAGGCATGACTGCATGGAGCACCGTTACCTTCCCACTGGAGTGGTACCTATTCATCTACTCACATTTGCATGTTTCCGAACTGCTAGGTTGGCAGAAGCTGGGGCTAACAGTGGGAGCTCGCCCCACTCCCCAGACTCGAACTAGCGACCTTTTGGTCAACAAGCTCAGCCGCTCAGTGCTTTAACCCACTGCGCCACCAGAAGACTTGATAGCCATGTATAAATATGTGAGGGGAAGTCATAGGGAGGAGGGAGCAAGCTTGTTTTCTGCTGCCCTGGAGACTGGGACGCAACGGAGCCACAGCTTCAAACGACAGGAAAGAAGGTTCCACCTGAAAATGAGGAAGAACTTCCTGACTGGGAGAGCTGTTCAGCAGTGGAACTCTCTGCCCTAGAATGTGGTGAAGGCTCCTTCTTTGGAGGCTTTGAAACAAAAGTTGGATGGCCATCTGTTGGGAGTGTTTTGAATGAGATTTTCCTGCTTCTTGGCAGAATGGGGTTGGACTGGATGGCCCACGAGGTCTCTTCCGACTCTTATGATTCTATGAACTAGGCTTCCATAACACAAACAAATACACACAGCAGCCTTCACACTGGAGCTTTCTCACACAAGGCTTCTCTCACACTGAGGTTTACCTCACACTCCTCAGGATGACACCAGCTTTGGCCCACCAACTCAGTCTTCGGCCTGCTCACTCTCTCCGCAAGGATTCTAGGATTCTCTCTCTGCTTGGGAAGTTCCAACCTCGCCTTTTCTTTTCCTTTTAGTGGAGAAGGACGAGCGGGAAGAGAAGGCATCCAAAGCCCAGCCCGCCATCCCTCCGCGGCCCAGCAAAGACTTGATCCTGACCCGATGCTCCGAGAGCACAAAGAGCAAAATCAAGTGAGGAAGACAGGCCTCCGCGGACCGCATCACTGGGACTTCCTTTGCAAAGCACCCGCCGGCCATTCAGTGACTGTTGAGGCTCGGCGTTCAAATAGAAATATTAAGGAAAAAAAGTTAATAAAAATAGTCACAAAAATAGTTGTGAAAATATTCACAGAAATATTCACAGAAAATAATCATTAAAATATTCACTAAAATATTCACAGTAATATTCTGAAAAAAATATTCAGAGAATGATAAAAATATTTGCAGAAATATTCGCAGAAACTTTCTGAAAAAATGTTAATTAAAAATAGTCATAGAAATAGTTGCGAAAATATTTATGGAAATATTCACAGAAAACAATCATTAAAATATTCACTAAAATATTCAAAGAAATATTCTGAAAAAACTTCCAGAAAATGATACAAAAATATTTGCAGAACTATTCACAGAAATATTCAAAAAAATATTAATGAACGTATTCAGAAATATTCATTGAAATGTTCACAGAAATAGTCCCAGAAATATTCATTAAAATATTAACAAAAAGATTCATAAGATAGTCAGAAAAATAATCACGAAAATTATTCACAGAAACATACATAGAAAATATTCATAAAATATTCATCCAAATATTAAACGTATTTGCAGAAATATTCACAGATATACTCAGGAAAATATTAATGAACGTATTCAGAAATATCCATTAAAATGTTCAAAGAAATATTCCCAGAAATATTCGTTAAAATATTTGAAAAAAACCCCCATAAAATAGTCAGAAAAATATTCATGAAAATTATTCATAGAAATATACACAGATAATATTCATAAAGTATTCATTAAAATATTAAAAATATTTGCAGAAATATTCACAGAAATATTCAGAAAAATATTCATGAACATTTTCAGAAATATTCATTAAAATGTTCAAAGAAATATTCCCAGAAATATTTATTACAATATTAACAAAAAGATTCATAAAATAGTCAGAAAAATAATCATGAAAATTATTCATAGAAATATACAAAATATTCTTAAAATATTTATTAAAATATTAAAAATATTTGCAGAAATATTCAGAAAAATATTTATGAACGTATTCAGAAATATTCTTTAAAATGTTCAAAGAAATATTCCCAGAAATATTCCTTAAAATATTTGCAAAAAACCCATAAAATAGTCAGAAAATATTAATGAAAATTATTCATAGAAATATACCCAGAAAATATTCATAAAATATTCATTAAAATATTAAAAATATTTGCAGAAATATTCAGAAAAATATTCATGAAAGTATCCAGAAATATTCATTAAAATGTTCACAAAAGATTCATAAAATAGAAAAATAACCATGAAAATTATTCACAGAAAATATTCATAAAATATTCATGAATGTATTCAGAAATATTCATTAAAAGGTTCACAAAAATGTTCACAGAAATATTCGTTCAAATATTAACAAAAATATTGATAAAATAGCCAGAAAAAATAAACATGAAAATTATTTACAGAAATATACACAGAATATATTCATTTAAATATTTAAAAAATATTTGCAGAAATATTCGCAAACATCATAAAATGCACATTTTTCAAAATTAATCTCCTAGGAAGGAGACTCTTACACAACTCCAGTTCTACGCAGTTACCAAAGTGGGCCAAAAAGGCCGTGTGTGTGTGTTATTACCTTTGTAACAGACGTTGTAATACAGTTGTTATTATTGTTTGTGCATCTTGCAATAACGTGACCATTTATGTGTATTAACCATGTACACGTCTATATAAATAAAAACGTAATGTTCGTTTGTGGGATTAACATAACTCAAAAACCACTGGATGAATTGACACCAAATTTGGACACAAGACACCTAACAACCCAATGTATGTCCACTAAAAAAAAATTGATTTTGTCATTTAGGAGTTGTAGTTGCTGGGATGTATAGTTCACCTACAATCAAAAAGCATTCTGAACTCCACCAGTGATGGAATTGAACCAAACTCTGCACACAGAACTCCCATGACCAACAAAAAACACTAGAAGGGGTTGGTGGGCATTGACGTTGAGTTTGGAAGTTGTAGTTCACCTTCATCCAGAGAGCACTGTGGACTCAAGCAGTGATGGATCTGGACCAAACTTGGCACGGATACTCAATATACCCAACTAGGAACACAGATGGAGTTTGGGGGAAATAGACCCAGGCACTTGGGAGTTGTAGTTGCTGGGATTTAAAGTTTATCTACAATCAGAGCATTCTGAATCCCACCAATGATAGAATTGAACCAAACTTGGCACACAGGACTCCCATGACTAAGAAAAAACACTAGAAGGGTTTGGTGGGCATTGACCTTGAGTTTAGGAGTTGTAGTTCACCTACATCCAGAGAGCAGTGTGGACTCAAAACAATGATGGATGTGGACCAAATTTGGCACAAATACTCATTATTCCTAAATGTGGACACTGGTGGGGTTTGGGAAAAGTAGATCTTGCCATTTGGGAGTTTAGTTGCTGGGATTTATAGTTCACCTACAATCAAAGAGAATTCTGAACACCACCAATGATGGAATTGAACCAAACTTGGCACACATACTAAGAGAAAATACTGGGAGGGTCTGGTGGACATTGACCTTGAATTTTTGGAGTTGTAGTTCACCTACATCCTGAGAGCAGTGTGGACTCAAAACAATGATGGATCTGGACCAAACTTGGCAGAAATACTCAGTATGCCTAAATGTGGACACTGGTGGAGTTTGGGGAAAGTAGATCTTGCCATTTGGGAGTTGGATTTATAGTTCGCCTACAATCAAAGAGCATTCTGAACACCACCAGTGATGGAATTGAACCAAACTTTACACACAGTTCTCCCACGACCAACAGAAAATACTATGTATTCCGATGGTCTTTGACGACCCCTCTGACACCCCCTCGCGACCCCCACAGGGGTCCCAACCCCCAGGTTGAGAAACACTGATGGAGTTATATTAATTAAGTTATATTAATCGTATTGTTTATTTTATTGCTTGTTGTTTTTGATGTGTTGTTGGGCTTGGCCTCGTGTAAGCCGCTCCGAGTCCCTTGGGGAGATGGTGGCGGGGTATAAATAAAGTTTTATTACATTATTATTATTATTAAAAACAACAACTCTGGGAATGGGGACTTCCGCATCTTTATTATTGATTTCGGATCCAAGGGTGCCCCAGTTTTCGTGGACTTGAGCCACTGAGCACGGCATTCCTCATGTGTTTCTATGAAGAGATTTGAAAAGATGTGAAAGATGGGAAATACAGTGTCTTTCTTGCTAATGGAGTCCAATGCTCCGACCTGGAACCCGATCTGGAACCCATAACTGGTCTTTGCAATCACTCCACAATCCACCGGCCTTCCTTCCCAAGTTCCTCGTCTTACTTCTGCTTCTTATACTAGAAGGGAAGGGAGAAAGAAGGTTGTGGGTGCCACCGAAAATCCCCCCCAAGGACCCAACCTGTGTCGTGACCAAAGGCTCACTTTCTCCATGACCCAATCGGCGTCTTCCATGGCCCGTCGAATGATCTGCTGGATCCTCTCGGGATTGTCTTCGTCCTCGTGGACGTTGAAACTCTGCACAGAATCATAGAATCCTAGAGTTGGAAGGGACCCCAAGGGTCATCTAGTCCTTCCCGACTTCTTTTAGGAAGGACACTGTAGCGAATTTGTTGATCTATATTAAATTTTTGATGTATAGCTCTATGTTGCAATGGGGCAGAATTGGCAGAAATAGGGTAGCAACAGTAGAGGCAACATTAATTTGCATATGTGCAGCCGATTGGTTGTATGCAGATGAGTGTAAGCCAGGATTTGAAAGGGCCACTGAGCCAGAATGGCAGTTGGGGGGAAGAGAGCTGAACATTCCAAAGGGGAGGAGTCTGTTTTGAAATAAGCAGTTAGAGAGTCAGTCAGAAGAGGAGTTAGGGATTCCTGTTTGTGAAGGACAGTTAGGAACTTCTGTGAGAGAAAAGCAGTTAGGAAAATGGAGCTTAAGTTTTAAGGAAAATAAAGAAGTGCCAGTGTGAAACAGTTGAAGTTTGATAGGAAAAGTTAACTAAGTGAATGATATTGAATATAAGACTCAAGACTGTAATAGAATACACAAATGTAACCATAAGCGTTGGAGCCAGAAGCTATAAATAAACTTTGTTACTTTGTTTACTACAAGAGTGTCTCAAGCCTGTGATATAAAAGCCTCAAGGTAAAAGCTCACAAGAAAGTCCCAGCTAATTTAAAAGGGGAAACTACATCAGTATAAAGCAGTAAAGAGATTAAAAAGAAAATATTTTTCCCCCACATCTTTGCGTTATAGACACCATCTCCTGACAGATGGCCATCCTGATGGTTCCAAGCAAGAGGAAGACCTGTTCTTCATTAATTACCTGCCGTATCATATGTTTGTAGTGCTCCTGGATGGGTTTTTCCGGCAGCTCTCGGCAGCAACGGAGCAAATAGCGATACAACTGTAGCGGGGTCCTCACCAATTCGGCCCCAGGGAGGGGAGCCATATTTCGCTCTCCAAAGGAATAGGAAATGACAGGGTTGTATGAGCACATATATTCCATTCGTTTATATATTCGCATTTTTATTAAGGAATTATTAAGGTCATGAGTTTGAAGCCAGTTGGAGTGAGCTTCTGACTAATTTGTGTAGCTTGCTGTCGACCTTTGCAGCTTGAAAAACATTTGCATCTGTTAAGTAGGAAATTTAGGTACCGCATATGCAGGGAGGCTAATTTAACTAATTTATAACACCATAAAATCCTTATTTTATTCAATTTGTTTATATCTTAGCATTTTTATTAAGGAATTATTAAGGTCATGAGTTCGAAGCCAGCCTGGGTCGGAGTGAGCTTCCGACCAATTTGTGTAGCTTGCTGTTGACCTTTGCAGCCCGAAAGACAGTTGCATCTGTCAAGTAGGAAAATTAGGTACCTAATTTAATTTACGACACCCTACAAATCTCCAGCAAGCATGCAAAGAATGAGGAAGTACTTAATCAGTGTCACAAATGGACGGTGAAGTAACAGTCTCTGATTGGCCAGCCTCAACATTCCAACATTCTCAATTGGCTGAGAGGGGAAAGGAAATGTTGTGTGTCTATAGCATTGAATGTTTGCCATGTATGTGTGCATTGTAGTCCGCCCTGAGTCCCCTGCGGGAGTGAGAAGGGCGGAATATAAATACTGTAAATAATAAATAAATAATAAATAATAAATATTATTATTACCTAATATTTTTAATAAAAGCCCACTCTGGGAAAAATAAAACATTACATTMTTTCCTCCTCTTAAAATCCTTCTTTCTTTAATTTCTTTCTTTTTTTCCTTCCCTTMTTTATTGTTTATTCAAGCAGCAGAATATTGAGGGTGTAATATTAATTCGTCCACTGGATGGCGCCAAAGAGACGTATAGCCCCTTAATTAATTAATGTACCATTATATTATTAATTAATTAAATTATTAATATCAATTAATTATATTAATTGTTAATAACATTAATTAATTATACATATTAATCATAATATTTATTTATTTATTTATTTATTWAACATATCGTTTAATCATAAGATAAAGATAAAGGTTTTCCCCTGACATTAAGTCCAGTCGTGTCCAGCTCTGGGGGTTGGGGCTCACCTCCATTTCTAAGCCGAAGAGCCAGCRTTGTCCATAGACACCTACAAGGTCATGTGGCCGGCATGACTGCATGGAGGACCATTACCTTCCCGCCAGAGCAGTACCTATTCATCTACTCACATTTGCATGTTAATCATATTAATTATTAATTTAATGATATTATTTATTGATTTATTATATTAATTAGTCATATTAATTATTAATCAATTAGTAATATTAACATTACAAATATTAATGTGTCCACTTGGGGGCAGCAAAGGGACATTTATTGGGTTAAAGGTAAAGGTTTTTCCCTGACATGAAGTCCAGTTGTGTCTGACTCTCGGGGTTGGTGCTCATCTCCATTTTGAAGCCGAAGAACCGGTGTTGTCCATAGACACCTCCAAGGTCATGTGGCCAGCATGACTGCATGGAGTGCAATAAAGGATGGCTAAGGGTAAAGGTAATGGTTTTCCCCTGACATTAAGTCCAGTTGTGTTCATTTCTGGGGGTTGGTGCTCATCTCCATTTCTGGCGTTGTCTGTAGACACCTCCAAGGCCATGTGGCCAGCATGACTGCATGGAACGCCATAAAGGATGGCTAAGGCTTAAGGAAAAGGTGTTCAACTATGGGGGCTGGTGCTCATCTCCATTTTGAAGCCGAAGAACCGGTGTTGTCCATAGACACTTCCAAGGTCATGTGGCCAGCACAACTGCATGGAGTGCAATAAAGGATGGCTAAGGGTAAAGGTAATGGTTTTCCCCTGACATTAAGTCTAGTAGTGTTCAACTCTGGGGGTTGGTGCTCATCTCCATTTCTAAGCTGAAGAGCAGGCGTTGTCCAGAGACACCTCCAAGGTCATGTGGCCAGCATGACTGCATGGAGCACTGTTACCTTCCTGCCGGAGCGGTACCTATTGATCTACTCACATTTGCATGTTTTCTAACTGCTAGGTTGGCAGAAGCTGGGGCTAACAGCAGGAGCTCACGCCGCTCCCCTGATTAAAACCTGTGACCTTTTGGTCAACAAGTTCAGCATCCCAGTGGTTTAACCTGCTGTGCCACCGAGCCTCCTTATTTATTTATTTATTTATTATATCTATTATAATTATTTATATTTATTTATTATAATTATTATATCTATTTATATTTATTATATTTATTATAATTATTTTTTTATTTATTTATTTTATTATATTTATTTATTATATTTATTATAATTATTTATATTTATTTATTTAATATATTTATTATAATTATTTATATTTATTTTTATTATATTTATTATAATTATTTTTATTTATTTTTTATTATTTTTATTTATTTATTTACTATATTTATTATAATTATTTATATTTATTTACTATATTTATTATAATTATTTATATTTATAATTATATTTATTACAATTATTTATATTTATTTATTAATTATATTTATTATATTCATGTGTTATATTTATTATATTTATTTATATTTATTATATTGATTTACCATATTAATTATTAATCAATTAGGAATATTAACATGACAAATATTAATGTGTCCACTTGGGGGCAGCAAAGAGACGTTTATTGAGTTAGCCTTGGTTTAATGGAAGTAAATAGCAAAGTGGGTGCAATATTAATATGTCCACTTGGGGGCGACAAAGAGACCGCCCATTAGGGCACTGCAGGAGTCTCCCAGGAGCTCATTGGGAACCTGACTTCTACGCTGCCTGGGGATGATGGGACCTGTTGTCCAACTCATTTAAGACTTTCCCCTTAAATAAAAGGATCTAATGACACCCCCCCCCCAGCCCTCCCTTGTGAAGGCACAAGGGATTAGACTTTTGCTTCCACCTTCCCAGTACTCCCCAATCTTTCCCTTAAGCAATACATGCAATCCTTACCAAGCAAGCCACTTCCCTGGGACGCATGCGCAGACAAAGGCTTCCGAGGCTGGCCGGGTGGAGGCGCCTACAGGCTTCCGTAGAGGCAAAATATCAAGGTGGGTGCAATAATTAATGTGTCCACTTGAGGGCGACAAAGAACAATATATTGGAGCAGCCTTGGCTTATTGAATAGAAAATAGCAAGGCGTGTGCAATAATTATTATGTCCACTGGATGGCGGCAAAGAACAGTATAGTGGAGCAGCCTTGGCTTATTAAGTCGTAAAATATCAAGGCGGGTGCAATAATTATTATGTCCACTGGATGGCAGCAAAGGACAGTATATTGGAGCAGCCTTGGCTTCTTAAGGCGGAAAATATCGAGGTGGGTGCAATAATTAAAGTGACCACTGGATGGCGGCAAAGGACAATATATTGGACCAGTCTTGGTTTGTAGAAGGAGGGGGAATAGCAAGGTGGATGCAATAATTAACATGTCCACTTGAGGGCGACAAAGTACAATATATTGGAGCAGCCTTGGCTTATTGAATAGAAAATAGCAAGGCGTGTGCAATAATTAAAGTGTCCACTGGATGGCGGCAAAGGACAGTGTATTGGAGCAGCCTTGGCTTCTTAAGGCGCAAAATAGCAATGTGGTGCAATAATTATTATGTCCACTGGATGGCAGCAAAGGACAGTATATTGGAGCAGCCTTGGCTTATTAAGGTGCAAAATAGGAAGGCGGATGCAATAATTAATGTGTCCACTGGATGGCAGCAAAGAATAGTATATTGGAGCAGCCTTGGCTTATTGAGGAGGAAAATAATAAGGTAGGTGCAATAATTAATGTGTCCACTGGATGGCAGCAAAGAACAGTACATTGGAGCAACCTTGGCTTATTAAGGCGCAAAATACAAAGGTGGGTGCAATAATTAAAGTGTCCACTGGATGGCGGCAAAGGACAGTATACTGCAGTATCCTTGGCTTATTAAGCAGGAAAATATCAAGGTTGGTGCAATAATTAAAGTGTCCACTGGAGGGCAGCAAAAACAGCATATTGGAGCAGCCTTAGCTTATTGAGGAGCAAAATATCAAGGTGAGTGCAATAATTAAAGTGTCCACTGGATGGCGGCAAAGGACAGTATATTGGAGCAGCCAGAAGGAGGGGAATCCGTGTTGTCGAGTAAGGAGGGTGTAATATTAATTTGTCCACCTGAGGGCAGCAAAGGACCATATTTTGGTGCTGGAGCAGATTATATTAATGGGAGGGTTGAATGAAAAGTAATGCCTCCTCCTTCATTACTTGGGTTTGGATGGGATTATTTTAATAAATCAAACGCAGAAATAGTCCTTAAAATGTGCTCTTTAACTACCACTATTCACTTTTTCACATTATCACCAGACAATTGGATACATTTCTGCCAACGATGAACAAGTTTTCTGAAGCCGTCACGGAAGAAGTCGACACTCTGTTTCTCCAACCAGCATCTCACAGTTCTCTCAACGTCTTCATCAGAAGCATAATGATGTCCCCACAGATCTTCTTTCATTATCAGGAACAGATGGAAGTCAGATGGTGCTAAATCTGGACTGTATAGAGGATGTCATATGGTGGCGAGATCCAGTCTCTGAAGTTTCAAGTCTGTGCACTTTCATTTCAGGCGTCAGCATCCTGGGTACCCATTGTGCGCAGATCTTCCGATGGCCAAGCAAAGCAATAATGTGACCCACACGATCTTGTGAAATGCCGATTATGCTTGAAATTTCTCTCTGACTGATACGACGATCGTCCTGAATCAATCTGTCAACCTTTTGCTTGTGAAACTCGGTGGTTGCTGTCACAGGACGTCCAACTCTTTGTTTGTCACGCAAGTCAGATGTTCCCACCTCAACATCTTTAAACTTACTCGCCCAACAACGCACAGTACTCACATCAACACAATCACCATAAACAGCTTGTATTCTCTGAGGAATCTCCTTTGGGGTGACACCTTCAATGATTATATCTTCCTGTCTGGGAGGAGGGGGTTGGACATCTGTTGGGAGGGCTTTGGTTGTGTCTTCCTTCATGACAGAAGGAGGTTGGACTAGATGGCCTTTCGGGATCCCTCCAAATCTAGTGGAATATATACTGCCTAAGAGTTTCCTTCTTTGGAGATCTTAAAGCAGAGGCTGGATGGCCATCTCTTGAGAGGGCATTGATTGTGTCTTTCTGCATGAGAGAAGCAGGTTGGACTGGATGGCCTTTGGGGTCGCTCCAAATCTAGTGGAATGTATACTATGAGAGTCCCCTCCTTCTGCTGTCAAGAATTCAATGACTGCACGTTGCTTAAATCGCATTGACCGACCGTCTGCACAGGGTTCCATACTTCGCACTTTAACAACACAACCGTTCAATGCTAAGGCTTCCCGCCAAAATGGAACTGTAGAGGAGAGTCTACTGAACAAGCCAGTACCTGCCACATACCAGTACTGCCATCTGTTGAGGAGTTACAAAGGTGGAGGCATTACTTTTCATTCAACCCTCGTATGAACTAATACTCTTGGGTGGAGAAGGCTTGTTGAGCTACAACTTTAAGGATCCCATAGCCGTTCAAGTGGCGTTAAACTGCATTTATTTTACAGTGTAGACGCACCCAAAGAATAGGCCTTGGGGGAATCAATTTTAAAGCAGACCTCAAGGGCCATTGAGTGTGACCCCCATTCTGCCACAAAGGAAGACACCATCCAAACCCTCCTGACAGATGGTCATCCAGCCATATGCTAGAATGATAATCCAGTGCAGATATCATGAAAGCCTCTCCCAGAAAGAGTTAATGCCCGTGACCCAAATATGGAGGCCCGCTTTAAAGTGGTTGCAAATTGCTTTTTAATCCTCGCTCTCGAGGATTGTCTCCGAAAACATCTGTCAACGTCACCAAGACACTGTCCACATGGAATAGAGCAACGTCCTTCAGCAACAACCATACACGGGTTTGTAGTTTCGCACACATTATGCTCTGAGGTCATATCTACCCCAAAGTGGAAAGTTGAAACCTTCTCGACAGATGGCCAACCTTTGCATTTACCCAAAAATTCTAGAAACATAAAAGCATAGACCCCATTTACACTGCCATATGATGCCATTACTCAACTGCATCTTATGGCAGTGCAGACTCATACAATCCAGTTCAATGCATTTTGGAACAGACAGGACGGCACCATCCGAACCCTCCTGACAGATGGCCACCCAGCCTCTGATTAAAAACCTTCCAAGAAATAGACTTCTTCAACTAATTATGATGATTCTATGATGGGAGACAATAACAGAGAATTAAGGCGGCTGCAAAAAAATAAAAAAGCCCAATCATTTCTGGACCGAAACTGAAAAGAAGTGATTTGCCATTGAGTTTGGAGGCGCATTCCTCCTAATTATGGGATTTTTTTTCCCATTTTCCATTAAAGGCAGCACATCTGTTGGCAGCAACTCTCATTCCCCCCAAAACAACACACGTTATTTACTGAATTGCAATCATGTGCTTGTATATTCCGACCACATTCTCCCGGCATCTGCACAGACAGATCCCCTCTCGGCCGCCTCCCACGAAATGCCATTTATTTTCCCCACTTGATTGCTTTGGTGGATGGACATCGAGAGAAGAAGGGAGCCTATTTGGGTCATGATCCAACCGGGGTCACAATAGGAGCCGGGGTGGTGGTCCCTTCGTTAATTTATTTATACCCTGGGATCAAAGCGGATCACAATCAAAAACATTACTACTCAAAATACACAAATATCTGTATCCTATATAATAATAAATAATAATAATATATATACATAATAAATATAAATATAAATATAAAATAATATATCCTATCCTAGAGACATTATAAAAGTATGTGTGTATATGGCTAGGGTGTCCACTTAATAATAATAATAATTATTATTATTATTATATCCTATCCTAGACACATTATAAAAGTATGTGTGTATATGGCTAGGGTGTCCACTTAATAATAATAATAATAATAATAATAATAATAATAATATATCCTATCCTAGACACATTATAAAAGTATGTGTGTATATGGCTAGGGTGTCCACTTAATAATAATAATAATAATAATAATAATAATAATAATAATAATATATCCTATCCTAGACACATTATAAAAGTATGTGTGTATATGGCTAGGGTGTCCACTTAATAATAATAATAATAATAATAATATATCCTATCCTAGACACTATATAAAAGTATGTGTGTATATGGCTAGGGTGTCCACTTAATAATAATAATAATAATTATTATTATTATAATATATCCTATCCTAGACACAATATAAAAGTATGTGTGTATATGGCTAGGGTGTCCACTTAATAATAATAATAATTATTATTATTATTATATCCTATCCTAGACACATTATAAAAGTATGTGTGTATATGGCTAGGGTGTCCACTTAATAATAATAATAATAATAATAATAATAATAATATATCCTATCCTAGACACTATATAAAAGTATGTGTGTATATGGCTAGGGTGTCCACTTAATAATAATAATAATTATTATTATTATTATATCCTATCCTAGACACATTATAAAAGTATGTGTGTATATGGCTAGGGTGTCCACTTAATAATAATAATAATAATAATAATATATCCTATCCTAGACACATTATAAAAGTATGTGTGTATATGGCTAGGGTGTCCACTTAATAATAATAATAATAATAATAATAATAATAATATATCCTATCCTAGACACTATATAAAAGTATGTGTGTATATGGCTAGGGTGTCCACTTAATAATAATAATAATATATTATTATTATTATATCCTATCCTAGACACATTATAAAAGTATGTGTGTATATGGCTAGGGTGTCCACTTAATAATAATAATAATAATAATAATAATAATAATAATATATCCTATCCTAGACACATTATAAAAGTATGTGTGTATATGGCTAGGGTGTCCACTTAATAATAATAATAATAATAATAATAATAATAATATATCCTATCCTAGACACTATATAAAAGTATGTGTGTATATGGCTAGGGTGTCCACTTAATAATAATAATAATAATTATTATTATTATTATATCCTATCCTAGACACATTATAAAAGTATGTGTGTATATGGCTAGGGTGTCCACTTAATAATAATAATAATAATAATAATAATAATAATAATAATATATCTATATAGATAGGTATATTAATATAATAATAATTATTATTATTATTATTAATATATCCTATCCTAGACACATTATAAAAGTATGTGTGTATATGGCTAGGGTGTCCACTTAATAATAATACTACTACTACTAATAATAAACTTTATTATTATAATATTTATATTTATATATTATTTCATAATATAATATAATATAATAAATTATAAAATAAATTTTATAATAAATATATTATATATATTTATGCCCCGCCACTATCTCCCCAGGAGTCCCCGGTAGTGCAGCGTGTTAAACTGCTGAGCTGTTGAGCTTGCTGACCAAAAGGTCACAGGTTCGAATTCGGGAGCGGCGTGAGCTTCCGCTGTCAGCCCCAGCTTCTGCCAACCTAGCAGTCCAAAAACACGCAAATGTGAGTAGATCAATAGGTACCGCTCCGGTGGGACGGTAACAGCGTGCTTGCTGACCAAAAAGTCGTAGGTTCAAATCCGGGGAGTGGCATGAACTTCCACTGTCAGCCTAGCAGTTCGAAAACACACAAATGTGAGTAGATCAATAGGTACTGCTCCAGCGGGAAGATAACAGCACTCCATGCAGTCATGCAGGCCACATGACCTTGGAGGTGTCTATGGACGATGCCGGCTCTTCGGCTTAGAAATGGAGATGAGCACCATCCCGCAGAGTCGGACACAACTGGACTTAATATCAGGGGAAAACCTACTTTACCTACTATCTCCCCGAGGGAACTCAGGGCGGCTTACATGAGGCCAAGCCCAACAATCCAATAATAACAATAATAATAATATTTATTTATACCCCACCACCATCTCCCCGATGGGGACTCGGAGCGGCTTACATGACAATAAAGAAAAACCTAAACACAAACCCAAAATGCAAACAATAACAATAACATCATATTAACATAAAATTAACATAAAGTAACATAACAATACATCAATATACAACAAAACACAGCAATAAAAATAAAATAAATAAAAATACAACACAAAACCAATTAAAATCGCAACATTTAAGACGAAGAGATCAATCTCAAAGAGCAGGGCCACTTCCAATAGATCAAAAATTAAAACGCTGGGTGAGACAGGAAGTTTAATGTGTCTGGACAGAGGATCCGGGGGATGAGTAAGAAATGATAGAATAAAGTGCTTGCGAGGGCATTTGCAGGACTTGGTCAGGTCAGGGATTTATTGTTCATTCCTTCATTGAAGGCACACTGGAACAACCAAGTTTTCAAGCTCTTCCTGAAGATTGCCAGGGTGGGGGCTTGCCTAATATCTCTGGGGAGCGAGTTCCAGAGCCGGGGGGCCACCACAGGGAAGGCCCTCTCCCTCGTCCCCAAAAGTCACACTTGCGATGGAGGCGGGAGTGAGAGAAGGGCCTTTCCGGAGGATCGAAGAGATCGTGTAGGTTCGTAAACGGAAATACATTTCCTCCACCACAGACATCCCAGGGTTCCTTTCTCTCTCCTTTAGTGTGGAATTTGCATGACGACCCCCACCCACTGTCTCTCCTTTAATGAACCCTTTCCTATTCTTTTCTATGGCACACAGAGGAATTGTCGAAGGCTTTCATGGCTGGAATCACTGAGTTGTTGTAGGTTTTTCAGGCCATGTGATAGAAGCATTCTCTCCTGATGTTTCGCCTGCATCTATGGCAAGCATCCTCAGAGGTTGTGAGGTCTGTTGAAAACTAGGAAAAAAATTGGTTTATATATCTGTGGAATGTTGATATTGGCCACCATCATTAGCATTCGATGGCCTGGCAGTTTTTTGGTGTGGCTTGTTACTGCCTGGGGGAATCTTTTGGAGGATCATAGATAATAAAATCATAGAGTTGGAAGAGACCTCGTGGGCCATCCAGTCCAACCCCATTCAAGCAGGAAAATCACAATCAAAGCACCCCCAACAGATGGCCATCCAGCCTCTGCTTAAAAGCCTCCAAAGAAGGAGCTTCCACCACACTCTGGGGCAGAGAGTTCCAATGCTGAACAGCTCTCACAGTCAGGATGGTCCATCAAGTTTTGGAACATATTTCTGGGGAATTTCCAAAGTTTTTATGAGCAACATTAAAAGAAAACTACAAGAGCGATCTCCTTGAATTTTCTACACAATGACACAAAATAACAGAGGATATTTCCCCCCAAGTTTCAGAAAAAATAATACATTGACCGATTTTAGGGATTTTTTTTGTTGAGAGGTGATTAGCTGTCCCTGATTGTTTCCTCTCTGGAGTTTCCCTGTGTTTGAGTGTTGTTTTACTGTTATAATTTTAGAGTTTTTAATACTAGTAGGCAGATTTTGTTCATTTTCATGGTTTCCTCCTTTCTGTTGAAATTGTCCACATGCTTGTAGATTTCAGTGGCTTCTCTGTGTAGTCTGACATGGTGGTTGTTAGAGTGGTCCAGCATTTCTGTGTTCTCAAATAATATGCTGTGTCCAGGTTGGTTCATCAGGTGCTCTGCTATGGTTGACTTCTCTGGTTGGAGTAGTCTGGGAACATGAACATCCGTTGACCCGCGGATATGGGGGCCCAATGGGTTTCCGTATCCGCGGTTCCACGGAAAGCAGTTTCGGACTTCCTGGGGAGCTGTAAGAGTGTCTTGGGTGAGCCAGCAGTGATCTGTGGCTCGAGAAAGGAAAAGTTTATGTTCTCTAGAGGCAGTAAAGAGACAGAATGTATCACTATGAAGAGGAAAATTTTGCAATCAAAGGATACTTTTATTGAGAGGTTTGTTACAATGTTAGGGTAAGGGAGAAAAGAAAGCAGAAAAGTGACTTTCAGTTGAAGCTGCTGCTGTGGCCACGGTCCCTTTGATGTTGGCCCACCCAGATGTCCTGGAACTGTGGAACTCCCTGCTGTGGTTCAATTCAGTCTGAAGGTAGGGGTCTGCGCGTTCGTTGACCTCAAAAAGATTTCCCCAGGCACTAACAAGCCACACCAAAAACTGCTAGGCCATCAAATGCTAATCAAGGTGGCCAATTGAAACATTCACACTGAGCCGTTCAGCAGTGGAACTCTCTGCCCCGGAGTGTGGTGGAGGCTCCTTCTTTGGAAGCTTTTAAACAGAGGCTGGATGGCCATCTGTCAGGGGTGATTTGAATGCAATATTCCTGCTTCTTGGCAGAATGGGGTTGGACTGGATGGCCCACGAGGTCTCTTCCAACTCTTTGATTCTATGATTCTATGACCTCCAATAGACAAGAGTTCTTTCTCCCACCCTGGACATCATTCCAGATATACAAACCCGATTTTCCTAGTTCTAACAGACCTCACAACCTCTGAGGTTGCTTGCCATAGATGCAGGCGAAATGTCAGGAGAGAATGCTTCTAGAACATGGCCTAAAAACCTACAACAAAACAGAGGACTTGATCAGCAACTGAACAGACTACAGAGGTTTGGGGAGAATTCATCATGATTTATAGGAGTTGTAAGTACTGGAATGTATAGTTCACCTGCAATCAATGAGCACTCTGAAGTCCACCAAAGATGGAATTGGACCAAACTTGGCACACAGAGCCTCGATGACCAGAAAAAAAATATTGGAGGTCTTTGGGGAAAATTCACCTTGATTTGGGGGAGTTGTAGTTCACCTCCATCCAGAGAGCACTGTGAACCCAAACACCGCTAGATCTGGACCAAACTTGGCATGCATACCTGATATTGTTGACATTTGATTATTGGAGGGGTTTGGAGGGGGGGGGGATGACCTTTCTTTCCGGGAGTTGTAGTTCACCCACAACCAGAGAAAGAGTGACCCCCACCGACGATTGACGAGGACCAAACTTGGCACACAGACCTGATATGCCAAAAAATTGAATACTGGAGGAGTTTGGGGGGAACTGACCATCCTTTTCTGGGAGTTGTAGTTCACCCACAATCAGAAACATCACAACTTAAAATTGACAATTATACAATAATGAAGCAGTATATAATTTTATATTATCAGTAGTGATTATATTTTATGTATTAGCTTGATTGAAATACATTATTATTATATTATTACTATATTATGTTAATATATTACTATTATATTATTATATATGATTATTTATATTTTATATTATATATATTTATATAATAATATAATATATTATATTATTATATAAATATATATAATATAAAATATATAATATAAATAAATATAAATAATATAAATAAATATATATAATATAAATAAATATATATAATATATAATATAATAGTAATATATTAATATAATATATTATATATATTTTATTATTATATATATTTATATAATACATTATATTATTATATAAATATATATAATATAAAATATATATAATAATATATAATATAATAGTAATATAGTAATATAATATATTATATTATTTTATATGTTTTTATTATTATACATATTTATATTTATTTATTTATTTGATGCACTTATTGACCGCCGCTCTCAGCCCTAGGGCGACTCGCGGCGGTGAACAACATATAAAAACAGTTTACAAAAAGCAAAAGCAAGAAAATCACACAACAATAATACACAATACTGAAAGTTACACTAACTAATAAATTTATTATATTTATATATAATCTATAAATATAATACAATATAAATATAAATAAATATAAATATAATAAATTATATGTATTTGTATTATACTTATATTTATTATATTTATATATAATCTATAAATATATAATATAAATATAATATATTAATATAATATATTATATTATATATATATTTATTATTATATATATTTGCATAATAATATATTATATATATATAATAAATTATATAATAGTAATATAATAATTATTAATTATTACTAATTGATAACATTACATACCTATCTATCTTTCTATCTATCTAAAATCTCTCTCTAAAACATCTTGGGAAAGCTACAACTCCCATTCCTCCTCCGAAAGGCCTCCTCACTGAGGTCCCTCGCCTTGCCTAGGCTTTAGCCCCGCCCCCTGCTCCTCCCCATAGGCTAAGCCCCGCCCCCTCGGCTTCCTGCGCGTGACAGAGCCCTCCGCTTGACCCAACCGTTCCTGTTTCACGCTGTCCTTGCATTACCCCGCCTCCGTGACCGCCATTGGCTGCCTTGGCTGTCCATCTAAGCACCGCCCCGCCCACTAGGAAGACCTCCCGACTCCGCCTCCTTCCAAGGAGTTCCCCTTTCCATTCGTGAGCTAGTCCCGCCTCCTCCTACTCTTCCTCCTCCGCTATTGGCTCATCTTAATTCGACTGACAGCTCCTCTATAAACTAGATCAATTCCCCTCTATGGAAGAGGAGTTTAAAAAAATCCCTCTGGGCCCTTATTGGTTCCCCTAAAGGCGTCGCGCAGCCTCATTGGTCTAGGAGCGTGTCAATCCGAGGCGGGACTAATAACCATATCTGAGGCCTTTTTGGATCCTCCAGGTCATTATTGGTCTCCTTACAGGCGTCGCGCAACCTCATTGGCCGGGGAATGTGTCCATCCAAGGCGGGACTAATAATATTGGACTCCCAATATCTAGGTGAAGGTTGCGTGAGGTGACAAGGAAAAAAGAGGCGGGAAGACGTTCGGAGGCGCCTGATTGGCCAAGAGGCGGAGACGAGTTTCCCAATTGGGCGTGGCCTCAGAGGAGGAGTGTGCCTATTGGTTGGAAAGGGCGCGCGCGCGGGGGGGGGTCTGTTGAGGGACGGGAGCGCGCGCTCGGCGTGTGTGCGCCTCTGAGAGTGCGCGAGGGCGCACGCATGCGCGCTCCCTGGGTGCTCTTTCACTCTGGGGCTCCTGTGAGGAGAAGGAGGAGGAGGAGGAAGGAGGCGGCGAGGGCGAGTGGCGGCCGGTCGGGCGGCCTGAGGGGACGGAGGGGCGGCGGAGGAAGGCGAGGAGGAGAGCCGGGGGGGCGAAGAGAGGCCTGAGGGAGCCCCCTCGCCCGGCCTCTGCCCTCAGGAAAGGCCCCGGCGTAGCTCCCGCCTCCCCGGCCCGCCGAGCGCCCCCTATTGGCCAGCCGCACTCGCCCAGGCCCCGCCTCATTGGGTCAGGCTGCTGTCAGGCCAAAGGTAGGCCCTTGCCTTGACCTTCCCTGCCTCCCCTTCTCAGGCACCATCAAGACCACCTCCTCCACCCAGATTGTTACCTTTTCCGTCATCCCATTCCCCATCTCACCTCCTCCTCCTCTTCTCCTTTCTGCATCCCTCAGCTCCCTTTTCTCTCCACTTTTCTCCTCACCTCTTGCCATTTTCACCATCTTTCTTCTTGCACTCTCCTTTTCCTGCTTCTTGCAGTTCTCCCTTCCCTTTACAATATTTTCCTCTTGCAATATAAATACACATATTCTTCCATTGCTCGTTTTCCCCTGCTTTCCTTCCCTAGATCTCCTTTTCTTGTCTCCCTTTCCTCTCCTTTTTCTGCTTCTTGCAGTTCTCTCTTCCCTTTACCATATTCTCCTCTTAAAATATAAATACACATATTCTTCCATTGCTCGTTTTCCCCTGCTTTCCTTCCCTAGATCTCCTCCATTTCTTATCTCTCTCCCCCACTTATTTTCTTCTTCTTACCGCACATTTTAATCTCTTTCTCCCCACCTCTGTTTCCTCCCTCTTGCTCTCTTCTCACAAGCTTTGAAAAATAAAATATAATAATAATAATTGTTTTGCTCCATTGCTCATTTCCTCCCCCAGATCTCCTCCCTTTCTTGTCTCCCTTTCCTCTCCTTTTTCTGCTTCTTGCAGTTCTCCCTTCCCTTTACAATATTCCCCTCTTGCAATATAAATACACATATTCTTCCATTGCTCGTTTTGTCCTCCTTTCCTTCCCTAGATCTCCTCCCTTTCTTATCTCTCTCTCCCACTTATTTTCTTCTTCTTCTTGCACATTTTTATCTCTTTCTCCTCACCTCTGTTTCCTCCCTCTTGCTCTCTTCTCACAAGCTTTGAAAAATAAAATATAATAATAATAATAATTGTTTTGCTCCATTGCTCATTTTTCTCCTGCTGTCCTCCCCCAGATCTCCTCCCTTTCTTCTCTCCCTTTCCTCTCCCTTTTCTACTTCTTGCAGTTCTCCCTTCCCTTTACAATATTTTCCTCTTGCAATATAAATACACATATTCTTCCATTGCTCGTTTTCCCCTGCTTTCCTTCCCTAGATCTCCTCCCTTTCTTATCTCTCCCACTTATCTGCTTCTTGCACATTTTTATCTCCTTCTCCCCACCTCTATTTCTCCCTCTTGCACTCTTCTCATAGAAAAATAATATATAATACAATATTATTTTGCTCTGTTGCTCATTTTCTCCTGATTTCCTGCCCTAGATCCTCTCCCTTTCTTATCTCCCACTTATTTTCTTCTTCTTCCACATTTTTATCTCTTTCTCTCCATCTAGGTTTCTCCCTCTTCTCACAGCCTTTGAAAAATAATATATAATACAATA
Organism: Anolis sagrei ordinatus; assembly: GCF_025583915.1. NCBI lineage: Eukaryota > Metazoa > Chordata > Lepidosauria > Squamata > Anolidae > Anolis > Anolis sagrei. The sequence goes on along the minus strand of NW_026844589.1, from coordinate 9,848,478 downwards.
TTGTTTTACTCCATAGCTCATTTTCTCCGGATTTCCTCCCCTAGAACTCCTCCCTTTCTTATCTCTCCCTCCCACTTATTTTCTTCTTCTTGCACATTTTATCACTTTCTCCCCTTCTCTGTTTTCTCCCACTTGCGCTCTTCTCACAGCCTTTGAAAAATAATATATAATACAATATTGTTTTGCTCCATTGCTCATATTTTCTCCTGATTTTCTCCCCTAGATCTTTTTATATCTCTCTCCCACATACTTTCTTCTTGCACATTTTTTATCACTTTCTTCCTGTCACATTCTCCTTCTTGGTTTCTCCCTCATGCAGTCTTCTCACAGGCTTTGAAAAATAATATACAATATTTGTTTTGCTCCATTGCTCATTTTCTCCTGATTTCCTCCCCTAGATCCCTTCCCTATCTTCCATTTATTTTCTTCTTCCACATTTTTATCGCTTTCTCCCCGTCTTGGTTTTTCCCTCTTCTTGTAGAAAAATAATATATAATACAATATTATTTTTCTCGATTGCTCATTTTCTCCTGATTTCCTCCCCTAGATCGCCTCTTTCTTATCTCCCTCTCCCACTTATTTCTTTTTCTTCCACATTTTCATTGCTTTCTCCCCTTCTCGGTTTTTCCCTCTTGCACTATTCTCACAGGCTTAGAAAAAGAATATATAATATAATATATTGTTTTGTCCCATTGCTCATTTTCACTTGCTTTTCCTCCTGCATTCTCTCCTCCTTTTAAGTACTCTTTCATTTCACTCCTCTCAAGTTCCTCTCCTCCGTTCTTTTTCTTCTTACATGCTTTTTTAAAGGCAGGATTTCCCACTCCTTTAAAAAAACTTTTTTTCGCATCCCTGAATGCATTGCATCCTTCATTTCCCTTTCATGCTCTTTCCATAACTTAGACATTCTTCGCTTCGTAAAATCTCTGAGAAGCATCTCCTCAAGTATTTTCTTCCCTCTTTTCATGCATTTTAATTGTTTCCCATTTATAAAATTGTTTCCTTCTTCTGTTTTTGCATTTTCCATCTAGTTCTGTTTGTAGTTTTTCATCTCTTTTGCATTGTCTCTGTTTCCTCCAGTTTACTCCCTTTATATTCTGTGACATTTGGTTTCTCATTTCTGTTTTTTTGTCGCCTGATCACATTCTAAATTAACATAATTTCTTTTTGTACTTGTTTCCCTCTATGTTCCTTTTCCCTCCTGTTTCTTTGGTCCTCTGTTGGGTTTTTAAAAGATTGTTTCTGTGAACTGATTGCTTCTTATCCACATTCCTTTTTTTGTACTTCATTCTTCTGTTCACGTTACTTGACTATCCTGTTTCTTTCAGCTCCATCATTTTCCGTAATTTTTCTCAGTCACCCAGTGTTATCTGCTTTCATCTTTGGTTTTAAGTTATTTCATTTCTGCCCTTCTAAATATTCCTGCAACCCGCTTACTCCTTGCCCTCAGTAACTTGTATTGCCCGACTTCTCACCTCCCACACACTACTTTTTAAAAGAAGTATTTCCTGTCAGTCTTATTCTGTTTTACTTGCTCCTCTTTTCCAGTTTCTTTCTTTCTTTCTTCCCATTGATCTGGTCTTTTCTCATATTCTTCTTTCTGTCCTTTTTGGACATATCCTCTCCCCCACTGACTTAACATTCTTTGCTTTCATTAGTCACTTTCTATTCCCTTCCACGGGAAATTGCTTACATCCATCCAAGCTTAATATTAAAGGTGAATGGATGTATACACAGCACAGAGTGGAGAAGACTTGTAGAAGCCCTTAAGGGACCTTCTTACACATTTTGAAAAGATAAATGAAAAGAATGTGGGAATGGAAGGGGTGGAGTTGTCAGTATTCCTAACATTTTCTAGGGGGGTGCATTCACATCCTTTTTCTAGGGGGGACGGGGACTGACTTGAATTCAAGACTGGCACAGAAAAAGCAGAAAGATGGCATTCTAGTACCAACTACATCAGCCATCTTGGGGGGAAGGGGAATTTATTGCATGCTCACACTCACACACGCAGAAGCCTCAATTTTTAGTGACTTAATGAAGACGTAAAAGACCTGTTGAGCTCCATGTTTGCAAAGGTGGGCAACTTGCTTGTGAAAGTATAGCAGACCTTCATTTTTGTGGCCAAATGACAGCTTGACCCAGTTGTTCTCCAACCAGAGGGCATCATCTTGAATGTCTTTGTGTAGTGCCACAACCGGCGCAAAAATGATGGCGGCTTACAATGGCGGTACATCCGCCGCCGCAGCAGGTCACCACCACCACCATCACCACCACCTCGCCCACCTCCCTCCTCCTCATCTCCATCACCACCACCATTCCCAGCACCACTTGCACCCAGGCTCTGCGGCTGCAGTGCATCCTGTGCAGCAACATGCTTCCTCAGCGGCTGCGGCGGCCGCTGCGGCTGCGGCAGCTGCAGCCATGTTAAATCCAGGCCAGCAGCAGCCATATTTCCCGTCACCGGCACCAGGTCAGGCTCCTGGGCCAGCTGCAGCAGCCCCAGCTCAGGTACAAGCTGCAGCAGCGGCTGCAGTTAAAGCGCATCATCATCAGCACGCGCATCACCCGCAGCAGCAACTGGATATTGAGCCAGACCGGCCTATTGGATATGGAGCCTTTGGTGTCGTCTGGTGAGTATAGATGTCTCTGGTGGCTTCCAAGCTATGGTGCGTTCATGTTGCCATTGGATTTGCATGTTACTTTCCCCACAGTTTCTTGTACAATTCTCTGATGGGTGAGGTCTTAGGAAGACCTCACCCACCAGAGTAAGCAATTTTAGTGGAATGTAAGTAGCACAAGTGAAACACTTTTGTTCTCATATGTTGGTGGTACGTATTTTGCCGTATTTTCCTCTATTTGTGTCTTAAAGTCTTTTAACGCTAAGATAGTTTCCCAGCTTCTGTAAGGTGGTTTCCCAGCTTCTGTGTCGTATTACTTGAATCCGAGGATGCACCCCTGTCAATAAGAGCCTGGTGGTGGGCACTTAAATATTGTCACAAGATCAGAGTTTTTAGTTTAGGATCTGGTTTGATTCATCACTTAGCTCAGGATGAGTATATAAGCCGTTGGTTTAAGATTGATTCTATAAAGCCTACTCCATTGGCCTTTCCGCATCCTTCCTAATTCATTTGGGTTTTGACACGGCCCTCAAATCAAACAAAGACTATGGGACATTGCCTTTTTTGAGTTGTGCTCTCACTCTTATGTATCGTTCTCCCCTAGTGCCCTGTCCATACATTATGTTGGGTATTTCCATGCAGCAAACTATCTAAAGAACTTGACTTGGCTATTTTCCAAGGCAAGGTGCAATGTGCTCCCTTCTGAATTGCTGTGTGGGAGATTTACCGGTACCCCATATAATGAAAGACTCTGCCCATGAAACAAACAGGAAGTAGAATGCATCTACCACATTCTACTGTCATGCAATTTCTTTGAACAGGCCCGAGCACATATAATCAACCCCCTACTAAGAAACTTACCAGCAAGTCCAGTGAAATTTTATGTGAAGTTTCTACTTGGTGACAACCTTCCCCACGTGACCTTGGCGGTTGGCAAGTTTCTTTCTGAGACAGGCAGACAGTTCCCAATTTTAGACATAGACTGAAACATTTCTTGTAGTCTTTTACCTATGTTTTTAGCCAACATGTGTTTTAAGCAGTTTTTAACTGTTCTTAATCTCATTACCTGCATACTTTCTACACCTATGGTGCAATAAGGGTGTTTGGACCATAATAAAGTGTTGTTGTTGTCTTAAAGTATTCCTGAGGAATTGTTTTTCTAGGCTTAGAAATTCATGGTTTTTGAACCCAGTAAATTTCGATTTGTTGTTTAACCCCCCCCCCCCCCATTTTTATGGTTTTGTCATATACTCCAACTTACTTTTCCATCTTGAGGGCAAGAAATACTCTGTATATTCATGTATAAGTCTGAATAAAAAAAGCAACCCCAAAAACCTAGGTGGGACAATTTAAGTACTGCACCTGAACTCTTATATTTAAAAAAGGAACTATCTCCTTTTCTGAGAACAGTAGCAAAAGGCGAGAGCTTTGTCCCTCTCAGGAGAATCTAAAAGAAGCATCGACCCTCTCGACTCTTTTTGCCACAGTGCCATTTCTGGACTTTTTGAATACCTGGACAAGAAGATGGCCCTCTGAGGCAGTGTTCCCTTCTGAATGGAATGGCCCTTGACTTATCCATGGGGGTCATCAAAATCCATCATTTTGTCCCTAAAATCAGCCCACGACATATACATTTATTTATTTATTTATTTATTTACTGCATGAGTATATACGGTGTTTTTTGGTGCTTTTATGCCTTTGAAGCTTCTACTATGTATTCCTTTGCAATATGAAGCTTTCTCACCCAAATTTTCTCGCGTCGATACTTTAAAGTGAGTCTCGATGACTCCTGTGGGACTTCTTCCAAGGTACATGTGAATAGAATTGCAGGCTGAGCAAGTTGAATTACTGTATATACTTGAGTATAAGCTGAGTCTTTCAGTCCTTTTTTAGGCTGAAAATGCTCCCCTCAGCTTATACTCGAGTCAAAATTATTTATCATTTTACTCTGTTATTATTTTTATTAAATTTATTATTTTACTCTATTTATTATTATTTTTATTGTTATTACATTTATTATTTTACTCCATTTATTATTATTTTATTGTTGTTATTACATTTATTATTTTACTCTTTTTTTACTGTTATTACATTTCCATTATTTTACTCCATTATTTTACTCTATTACTATTATTATTACATTTACTCATACATGTAATAATAATAATAATAATAATAATAGTAATACATTTATGATTTTACTCTCTTTATTATTGGAAGGATACGTAAGCACATTTACATTAAAGGAGGTTAGAATAATGGTTTAACCAGAGTTGGACAGTCTTACCTTAAATTACAGTTTTATGTAAATATTCAATACGCTTTCCCAGTTTTTTGTAGTAAGATTGAGTGCTTTGGCTTATATTCGGGTCGGCTTATACTCGAGTACATATAGTATGTCTGATGTCCTTACTTTGAGACTACAGCAGCATGGTTATAGTTTTCCCAAAACATTCTGCAGCTATTGCTATGATTTCCTTTTCTTTTTACCTCTTCGTTGGTCAACCCGCTGATTATATATCCCACTGTCAGCTCTTATTTTTTGGATCTGTTATCTTAACTGCAAATTGGAAACAAATAGAATGGCTTGTCCATTTAGGAATTGAGCAGAATTAGAAGTAATTTTTGTTGGACTGGTCTTGGCAGGTGTCTAGCATCTGCATTTCCCCTGCAATAGCACATAATATATTTTCTGTAGCAGTGATCTCAATACTTTGCATTTCACCCAAATTATTTTTTTTTCCATCTTGCTTTGGTGTGGGATGTTCCTGTCACAGTCACGTAGCTTTAGAGTGCTTTATGTGAGAAAATTATGGTTTGTAACAATTTCCTCCTTTATCTTGTTTAACCAAGAAAGAAGTCAACTCACTTATCACCTTCCATATTAGCCAGATTTATGTGAAATATGTTATTATTTTGCCCTATGTATATTGTAACTTGTTTTCCTGCAAAGTAATAAGAATTAAAACTCAAGAATGTGTTTCATTACCTCTTTAAAAATAACTTGAATAAAGACTTTTTTTTTAATATTTGAGGAATTGTTGGGTTTTTTGCATTGTATTCGTTTATACCACTAAGGTAATTCTTGATTCAGCAAAATTTCCTCTTTGTCCTTTAAGGAATGCTTTGCTTGCTTCAGCTGTCAGCCTGAAGTTTTTCACTTTGCTGAGCTAAAGTCATTGCATGTACGAATGATGTGATTCACTTGATTAATATGTACAGTAGGTCTGGTGCTTTGGAGCAGAATGGTTTAGACTGGTAACGCAGCATTGGTTAGATTGTGAACACTGATTTAGGCTGGGCCTATGGGTGTACTTTCTCTGTATCCCATTGATTACATCTGTATTGGTAAAATGCCCTCCCTATTAACGTTCTCCAGAACGCTTGGAAATCTCTAGTAAGGTTGCAGCAGGAGAGCAAAAGAAGAAAGCATGTATTGATACCATGGGACATTATTGGAATGTTGTCATTGTATTTACCTTTTGGAGCTAGGCTCTTCATGGAATCTTCAATCAGAAAAAATGCTATAGTGTATATGTGTATATGTGTGTGGTGGTGGTGGTGGGACGTGGGGAGAGATATGTGTGCACGCGTGTGTGATTTCTCAGCCTTTGGTCTCTCAAATGTTTTGGAATTTCAACTCCTCACTTCCAGCTTGGCTGAGACCTTTAGGAGTTGAAGTCCAAAACAACTGAAGAAACAGAAGTTGAGAACCACCGATTGTAGATGGTTTAGGCAAGACTCAAGTTCTGAGATAACTGGCAGGGGATGCATTGTTATGACAGCAGCAAACGTAAGGTACTTTCCTGAAGTGATGGGGTTACTAACTTTTATTGCTTTTCCCCCCCTTCGTGTCAGGAGTGACTTGAGAAACTGCAAGTTGTTTCTGGTGTGAGAGAATGGGCCATCTGCAAGGATGTTGTCCAAGGGATGCCTGGATGTTTGATATTCTGTACCATCCTTGTGGGAGGCTTCTTTCATGTCCCTGCGTGGGGAGCTGGAGCTGACAGAGGGAGCTCAACCTGCTCTCCCTGGATTCGAACCGCTGACCTGTCGGTCAGCAGTCCTGCTGGAACAAGGGTTTAATCCACTGTGCCACTGGGGGCTCCTACTTTTGTTGCTAGACAGATATAATTGTGTATATTAACTTATAGAATAAGTGGGAAGCTTCAGGCTCTGCAGACGTTACAGAGTAATTCTGGTCCATGTTAAACAACCCACATGTTCGACTGGAGCCATGATCACCAGTAGTAAGGAGTAATGGAGGTTGTAATCCAACATCTGTATGGGCCTAAATTGCCCACTTCTGATTTACAGCATGCTGAGGAGTATGCCTGTTGAAAAGTACTGTACTGTTAATAGCCATTTTTCTTATTTAGTGTATTAGGATGAAAACACAGAGGACTCCCTATTTTGAGATCCATGTCATGAAAATTAGTTATCAGTTTCTGGGGAGCATGTGCTGAAAGCTGCTGTTTTGCTTATCCTTGTAGACCTCCCATATGCACCTGCTCTATTGTGTGGAAACAAAATACTGGGTGAAATAATTCTTCGGTCTGATCCAGTAGGCTATTGTTATGTTATGTCCCATCAGGTCACTTTTAGTGTACAACTTTAAATTTACATTGTATTGTTATGTGTTTCAATCTTCAGTTTATGTATTTTAATATATGTGCTTTAATAGTCTTGGAGTTATTAGTGTTATTATCTGCCTATTTTAACATTGTTGTACCCTGCCTCAAGCCTTGAGGAGAGGCAGGTAACAAATACAATTATTATTATCTTTTTAAAAAAATTAACATTTTGAGATGATATTTATTAACATCGTAATCGTGTTAAGATGAAATAGAATCCAGGCAATTGGTTTTATTTATTTATTTATTTACGACATTTATATGCCGCCCTTCTCACCCCAAAGGGGACTCAGAGCGGCTTACAAGATATATATACATACAATATATTATATTATTAGCATAGTACAATATCAGTATTAAATATTACTGTATTGTATTAATATCCATTCTTGTTATTATTCTGAATCTGTTTCAATAGCTCAGAATCCACATTCTGTGATGTATGTTGTATTCTGTTTTTATTTTTATTTTTTCTTGCTATGAAGATTTGGGCAAAAAAAGACTCCTTGGGGACATTTTTCTATTTTTTCAGTTGTCTAAAATAAGAAAAATGGATGTGGGAATATTTCCTTTCAAAGTTCTGTGATGGATTTTAAGGGAATTGGACCTACTCTTTAGGCTCCCTGGCTAGGGATTTGTTTGGTGTGCCTGGTCTTTGATGGAGGCTGTTTCTCCACTTCAGTGTTGTTCATCAGTCATAAGCTTTTAAAACATGATGTCTTGGCAGACTTTCATACCACGTTAGACAATTAGCCCATCTAGACCAGTATTCTAGTTTTCTAGAGCCATGAGTAGATAAAGTTCTTTCCGATTATATTTCCCAGAATCAAAGGCTTTTTATGCACTATGCCTTCATTCTGTCACTGAGGTATATGGTGTTTTTTGGTTTTGCTTGCAAGAAATACGCTTGTGCCAGGACAAATAATCAAGGACAAATCTGATGAAGCCTCCATCAGTAGATATGCCAATAATCTTTGAAAGGTTTACGGGAGTTGGCTAAACACTGGGGTAGAATTAATTTCATTTAACTGGAAAATTCCTGCCTTCTGACTGGCTACATAGCCGTCTTATCTATGTCAGTTTAGTGACCATTAATAATTGGTTTTGAAAGGTTTGAGTTATCTGATTTATAGCCAGTTTTAAAATGTCAGGTAAAGTTGACAATAAAATGGGCAGTATAGAAATCTGGTAATTGATGATGCCTTTCTTTAGCTTTTATTGCTCCTACTTCTATATTTCCTTGTATTTCTGTGTTTCCCTTTTCATTGCTATACATGTTTTACTCCTTTGAGCTATTGGTGGGGGCACTAACAATAAATTACCATTCTCCTGACACACATTATGAAGGAGGAAATGATCCTGCATATTTTCTATTTTCAATTTGGGTGGGGTGTCAAGAAAGAATGTGTGTCCATTATTCTCATGCAAAGAGTGTCATATCAGCCCACATGGCATCTGATATCGATTGATCACATTTTTCAGTTTAAAAAAGCAGCTGTTAAAATGCAACCAATCTGGGATCACTTATTCAGGTTTAAAAGCAACAGGAAAAAGCTATGGAATATAAACATATTACTTAAAAAAAACCTGAAGTTTTGCTAACCAAGACTTGGTGTTCAACAGAGGTTTATGGGTCAAAACATGCCCAAGCTCCACATTGTAATTGATGCCAAGCCAGCTTTATGTAGACAGAACTGTCTGATAGAGTGTCCACTTAATTTAAATATTGTCTCCTTAGTTAGAGGAGTGTTTTGGGGAGTGCCTGTTTTTTTGCTGCTTTTTTTTCTGTGTCAGTTTTTTTCTCACAACTGCAAGTCGCTTCTGTTGTGAGAGAAATGGCTGTCTGCAAGGAGGTTGCCTGGATGTTTTACCATCCCATGAGAGGCTTCTCTCATGTCCCCATATGAGAAGCTGGAGCTGACAGACAGGAGCTCACCCTGCTTCCCAGATTCGAACCACCGACCTTTCGGTCAGCAGTCCTGCCAGCACAAGGTTTTAACTCATTGCGCCATTGGGGCTCCTCTTAAGGCAGCTAACAATCCCACAGTTAGTCAATATTGCTGCTAATGTAGTCTACAGGATTTACCATTTCATGTTGTCTTCTGATGGTGGCCCATACAGTAGTGGTCTATGTATGGTCTATGGTATGGGAAACTGTTGTTTTCACCTAAAATGACTTAGCTACATGGCTCAGAGGCTGTCTGAGCAGACTTCTCAGGAGCTAATCCAGAGTACTCCATTCTGCATCATTCCTGGGGTAAGTGGCCCATGTAGATGTGGCCTTAGACATGATGACCATAGACATTTTGGTGGCAGAGAGTGCTCCCTTTGCTATCCACAGATTCAAGCTCATTGATCATGTTTCTTTGACTCATGAGCAAAGAGTCCATGAACATACTTTGTTGAAGGAAGGGGGAGTCTTGCCAGAAGTTTGAACTTGAATGCCAAAGAGATTCAAACAAACTTTGCTTGGGAATTAGAATCCAGCTCTTTGCCCATTGACGTATTGGTAATTTGAGCTGTAAAAATCCCAGGATAGTTTAATGTATGGAAACGCAACAGATGATTGAGTTTATTTGTTTAAAGCTTTAGCAACAGGCTAATATAATATAATGAAATATAATATATTGTATATACATATAATATTTATAATATTATAATGTAATACAATATACTACTAATAATATGATATTATAATTATATATTTTATATTATGTAATATTACTAATAATATTACAATATAATGGTACAGTACAATACAGTAATATATAATACTGATATTGTACTATGCTAATAATATAATATATTGTGTGTGTATATATATATCTTGTAAGCAGCTCTGAATCCCTTTCGCGGTGAGAAGGGTGGCGTGTAAATGTAAATAAATAATAAATAATAAATAAGGGTGCTGGAAATTTTAAAGGCATGGGAGAATTCGTTTAACATTGAGCAACGTTTATATTTAACATTTTAAACAATTAGCAATTAAAGACCCCACAAAACACTTTTTTTTGTTTTTCTTTATAAACCAGATTTTTAGAAAAATGGAAAAATACCATTTTAGTACCCTTTAAATCCCATGATAGGTTCATCTTAGGTTTGACTTAAGTTGGAAACAACTTGAAGGCAGACAACAACAAAAAGATTAATAACATTGTTATTTCAGAAACAAAAAATGTATAATGTATAAAATAACATGGGCTTGATATATTAAACATAGAGTGGGTTCATAAAAAGAAATACTAATCAAAATTACTTTTTAGGTTTCTAGTTTTGTTATAAATGAAACTACAATGTTATGAAGTATAAGGATACTCTTCCATTTTGCTAGTTTATGAGAAACAGTGAAGACTCCAATAAAATGAGAAGAAACTGTCAACACTAGTAAAAGAAAGAAAACAAATCTCCTTCCTGCCCTTCTGTAATGTCAAGCAGGCATAAAGCACACATTTCCATAAAAATAACTTAGAAATGCGAGCCAAGATCAAGAATTGCAATGATGTGAGATACTCTAGATAGTCTTATATAAAAGTCTGCCTACTACATAGTTTTTAGAATTAATGTGTGGGAAGTAAATGTGTCTTGAATATCTTTTCTACCTTGTGAATAGAAAATATTCCATAGTACACCCCCCTCCCCATTTTACTGGAAAAGATTGCTAATCCTGATATAGCAAAATGAAAATGACAAAACTCTGGCTAAGATTAGAGCAGCATTACTCATTTACTGGTTTATGAGAAGTGTCTTCCTGTCCTTATTTATTCTTTGCTTCTCCAGCTAAACACACTCCTTTTCACCTGTCGTTTTTTACTGTCTTGAGAGTGTGGAATTACTGAAAAACCAACCTTCTGTTTTTAGTTAGGTGAGAAAGAAAATAAGAATTGAAACAGAAGATAAACATGTACTGATGAAGGAGAGGGTGGGTTGGAATGTGCTTTGATGTGTTAAGAAATCAGAGCAAAAGGTAGTCGTTCTGAAAAAATATTTTGCTTGTCATTTATTCCAATTGCCTACCATAAAAAGCTAATGCAGATATCAGTGAAGAATCAGGATTTTATCAGAACTTTTAGAGATCTTTAAGGTGGTGCAGATTGAAAACAAATTTGGCATTGATGTGTTTATATAAATCAGTGTTTCTCAAACTGGGGGTTGCGAGGGGGTGTCAAAGGGGTCACCAAAGACCTTCAGAAAACACAGTATTTTCTGTTGGTCAGGGGGGCTATGTGTGGCTGGCTTCTCAGCCAAGGGGAAGGCTGTTTCTGAGACTCCAAGCAGGGAGGGGAGAGCAGCCATGCTTGGTGCAAGGCAATGTAGTGTGCATGTGCGGGGCAAGGGAGAGTGTGCAAGGCTGGAGGGAGGCTCACACCAGCAAGTCCCTTCCAGGTAGGAGGTTCTGTGTGGTATCTGTGTTTGTCCCAATTCTGTTGTTGGTGTGATTCAGAATGCTCTTTGATTGTAGGTGAACTATAAATCCCAGCGACTACAACTCCCAAATGTGAAATTCTATTGTCCCCAAACTCCACCAGTGTTCACATTTAGGCATATTGAGTATTTTGCCAAGTTCATTGTTTGAGTCCACAGTGCTCTCTGGATGTAGGTGCACTATAACTCCCAAACTTAAGGTCAGTGCCCAGCAAACACTTCTAGTGTTTTCTGTTGGTCATGGGAGTTCTGTGTGCCAAGTTTGGTTCAATTCCATCATTGGTGGAGTTCAGAATGCTCTTTGATTGTAGGTGAACTATAAATCCCAGCAACTACAACTCCCAAATGACAAAATCAACCCTCCAGTATTCAAATTTGGGCATATCGAGTATTTGTGCCAAATTTGGTCCAGTGGATGAAAATACATCTTGCATATCAGATATTTACGCGACAATTCATAACTCTAGCAAAATTACAGTTATGCAGTAGCAATGAAAATAATTTTACGGTTGGGGGTCACCATGACATGAGGACCTGTTTTAAGGGCTCACGGCATTAGGAAGATTGGGAACCAAATTAACTTAAGCTAGATAGAAGTAAGTATTGTTTAAGGTCATGCTAACAAGTCCAGGCAGGGCTATTTCAAAACTAAATACCTATGCTAGACATCTATCTGTAGAGCATCTCTGTGTTTGCCTTGTATAATAATTTATTGAGTTCTTTTGCTGTCTGGAATATTTAGTGCTGATGAACAGTGATTTCCAAACTAACCGAGTATGTCAGCTTGATCCCGCTGTTGCTTGCAGGGAAACCATAGGGCTGCCTGAGGCAAATGGTACAACGTGCCTTGCTGAGCATGTGACAACGCAGTGCATATCTCGAACTTAATTCTGATGGTTGCCATTTTAAAAGTATTATTCATGTCACATTCTTAGAAGGCTGTTCTAGCATTCCAGAAGACTGCCCTGTTTAAATTCCTTTGGGGTTGTGACTTTCATCAATATCACATACAAGCATAGATCAGAAGCCCGTTTGCCATAAATGTGACCTAATTGAAACATGCAAGTTTTAACTTAATGGATGTTGGAGGCCTGGATATTCCCCCTCCTGACACACACACACACACACACACACGGCTTGTTGAATAAATCAGCTGCATACTGCCTTGAAGCATGTTCATGAAGCAATTTCCTGAGCAGATTAGGAAGGACTTAATTGTAGGGCTTCGTACTAGAAAGGTTTACTTGCAGGGTTGGGGGCAATGTAGCTTCTTAAGCATTCGGTTTAATCGCCTGGGAGCCCGTTTTCAGGGGCCAATCCTACACAGGCCCGAACAAGCAGTGGTATAGTTTCTAGGGATCCCTGTGCTTAAATATCGAGTATTTTTACAATGTATTGTCAAAGACTTTCGTGGCCATAATCACTGGGTTGCTGTGAGTTTTACGGGCTGTATAGCCATGTTCCAGAAGCATTCTCTCCTGAGATTTCGCCCACATCTATGGCAGGCATCATCAGAGGTTGGGAGGTCTGTTGGAAACTTTGCAAGTGGGATTTATATATCTGTGTAATATCCAGGATGGGTGAAAGAACTCTTGTCTGCCTGAGGCAAGTGTGAATGTTGCAATTCATCAGCACTTAATGGATTAGCAGCTTCAAGGTCTGGCTGCTTACTGCCTGGGGGAAATCCTTTGTGACAAATTGTAAACTCGCTAAAATGTGCAGAAGACAGATATAAAATATTTCAGTTTTCATAGACCAACTGGATGAACCAAAATAATGCATGCTCTTAATGTTTTCAAAGTAATATCTAATGATAACATCAAATGTTTATTTGTTGTAAGAATCAGAAAAGCATGAACCATGTGCCTGGCTTGCTATCTCTCCTTCCTCCAAACCTCTGCATTCTTTGTAAGATGAGTCAGTGTTGGGAAGATTTTGTACAGATCAGTTTCCTTACTAACCTGATTGTTTATCCCTGGTGCGGGTCCTGATCTTGTTTGTGTGTCTGTGTAATTGCATATTGGCAGCACACACAGAAGGGAGACAGAATCCAATATTTGCCTCGGCTCTTTGCGGCAAATGTTATAGCTGAACAGCTTGTAACTATATGGAGAACCAAAAATAGCTTTCCATGAGGTATTTATATTTCAGATGTCTCTTTTCTTTTGAGTTCATGCCTATGCTTTCTTTTTCTTCTCACACTCTATCCCAAAATGCATTCTCTTGTGGGATTGACATGAGTTGGCCTCTTTCATCCCAATGCATTTGAATGAAATGTGTGGATATTGAGAAGTTTGAGAGGCCTAGTCAGTAACTTGGCCTCATGTAAGCCGCTCCGAGTCCCCTCTGAGGGAGATGGTGGCAGGGTATAAATAAAGATTATTATTATTATTATTATTATTATTATTATTGACACAAAAGCACAGTATGTCACAGCAAACGAGATTTATATGCTGGATTTTGTATCACAAAATCACAAGTCAAAAACTTCCCAAGCGTCTAGGACTGTGTGATGTATTTTTGAATGATGCGCGCAGATCCAAGTAAGGTGGTCTTTTGCAGTTGACAGATCGTGATTTTGTCGGTGTTTATGGTTTCCAAATGCCAGCTGAGATCTTTTGGCATGGCACCAATGTGCCGATGACCACTGGGACCACCTGTACTGGTTTATGCCAGAGCCTTTGCAGTTCGATTTTGAGGTCTTGATAGCGGCTGAGTTTTTCCTGTTGTTTTTCCTCAATGCGACTGTCACCTGGAATGGTGACATCAATAATCCAGCCTTTTTTTTTTTTTCACAATTGTGATGTCTGGCATGTTGTGTTCCAAAACTTTGTCAGATTGGATTTGCAAGTCCCACAGTATTTTTGCATGTTCATTTTCCATGACCTTTGCGGGTTTATGATCCCACCAATTCTTTGCTGCTGGCAGGTAGTACTTGTGACATAAGTTCCAGTGAATCATTTGGACCATAGAGTTGTGCTTCTGTTTGTAGTCCGTCTGTGCGATTTTCTTGCAACAGCTGAGGATATGGCCCATGGTTTCATCAGCTTCCTTGCACAGTCTGCATTTTGGGTCATTAGCTGATTTACATAACAATTCATAACTCTAACAAAATTCCAGTTATTATTATTATTACTATTTTTATTATTGGCATATTAAGTAGTGAACTGATGCAACCTATCCCCCCACTCCCAATATATCCAAAACGGATGGCTAGTGAGGTCTTATTCATGCAACCAGTATTTCCACCACATGCTTCTCTTCCGGTTGCTAACTGGCCAACACCGCTTTGTGTTAATGTGTTTTACAGCCTGGCCAGTCTGAGACTTAGGATCCATCTATACCAGTGGTTCCCAACTTTTTTTTGACTGGGGACCACTCTGACTAGGGATCACTTTGACCAGGGACCACTTGGACCAGGGACCACTGTCCAACATAAATACCAAAATGGTTATGAATATGTTTTTGGTTATGAATATGTTTTTGGTCAACTTTAGAGTTGTTTTGGTTATTTGAAGTGCTGATTCAGATAATTGCATTGGATAGACCACATCAATGTTTCTGATACAGAACATAGGCCATTCAGTAGTCACCATCTGCTCGCCCACAGAAAACCATATTTAATAATCTAGAGCTGATGTGGTAGTAATCATCTTTCATGGGTAGTCAGCCTCTCCCCTCCCAACATCCCTGTTGCCTCGGCACTATAAGAAGGTTTCACTCCCGTTGCCATGGACCATATTTTCATTCTTGGGGACCACAGGTTGGGAACCATTGATCTATACTGTAGAATTAATGCAGTTTGATGCCATTCACTGCCAGGGCTCAGTGCTATCCTGGGAGTTGTACTTTGGTGAGGCAGCAGTCACTCTCTCTCGGTCTCAGAGGACAGCAAAGACAAACACCCCCTGAACAAATCTAGCCAAGAAAACCCTGCAATAGATTTGTCTTAGCCCCCCCACCCGCACTGCCATATAAAATCCAGATTATCTGCTTTTAATAGGATTATATTAGTCTACACTGTCATATAATTCAGTTCTAAGCAGATAATCTGGAATTTATATAGCAGTGTAGGTGGGATCAGGAGCCCCCAGTAGTGCAGCGGATTAAACTGCTGAGCTGCTGAACTTGCTGACCGAAAGGTTGGCGGTTTGAATTGGGGGAGTAGGATGAGCTCCCTCTATTAGCCCCAGTTTCTGCCAACCTAGCAGTTCAAAAACATGCAAATATGAGTAGATCAATAGGTACCGCTTTGATGGGAAGGTAATGGCACTCCGTGCAGTCATGTTAGCCACATGACCTTGGAAGTGTCTATGGACAACGCTGGCTCTTTGGCATAGAAATGGAGATGAGCACCTCCTCCCAGAGGATATGACTAGACTTAATGTCAAGGGAAAACCTACTTTGACCTAAGAGAATCACTCTAATTACTCAAATACGCTCCCCACTTGAACAGGTACTTATCACTTACCTACTCTAGAGAGACTTTCCTATATTACTTTTTCTGTTAATCCCCATCCCCCTACTCTACCCACCTCTTCATATCCCTTTTTATCCGTACCCAAGCCCTCACAGTTATCTTTTTTCTAATTCATTATCTTCTGTATCAAATATAATAATAGTCAATATAAAATATTTAAAACCCATCGGTGGACCATCTCACTAAAACCCCCTATTTCAAC